>NW_019294934.1:8395-31455 GCF_000500325.1 Leptinotarsa decemlineata
TTGATTGATGCAACTAATTTTCCTTTATTTTGAGTATTTCAATATTAAATTCTACAAAAAGGATTTGAAGCTTTATATCTTCTATTAATTATCTGCGAGCGCTTTCGACAGTTGGTAGTACTGTCATCTTCTGGCACTCCTCAAACTGAACTGGTCATCCTGTTGTCTTTCTCTTTATACGGTCAGAGCGTCTTAACTCAGGTATTTCAGGTACTTTAGGTGAATTTGCCTGTATTTGTTCTGCATCAGGTACTCTTCTTCGAGTTAGATCTTCTCTAGGAATGTGTATGGTTTTGTTTAATATATTGAATGTTAGATCTTGTTGTGTTTTGATTTGTACTCGTTCCTCGATAAATGATTTATGACTGCTAAATTTATGGATGTTCAAGTTTTCCGAAATGTCCATGCGTTCTCCCTTGTTGATTTGTTTTATTAGTTTTATGAGCTATAATAGGAGAAATAGTAGCTCCCATTGGTGTACCAAGAATTTGTTTATATAAACAAATACGTAGCTCAATACGTAATGGACGATCTTTCTGAAAACATACTTTCCAAATTGAGTTTTAAAATTCCTTTTTTAAAGAAATATGTTGACGATGTCATCTGTGCAATACCTCATGACAAATCTAATGAAATTCTTGATATTTTCAATAGATATGATGAGAAGTTACAATTCACTATCGAAATAGAAAATAATCAGACCCTTCCTTTTCTAGATACAAGAGTTATTCGTAAAACTGATAATTCCTTGATTACAGATTGGTATGTCAAACCTACTAATTCAGGAAGATATATCAATTACTATTCCTTTCACAAAAAATCAGTTAAAATTAATTTAATACTCTGTTTGAAAAAAAGAATAGAAAAATTAGTACACCCTTCCCTCAAGCAAAAAAATCTCAGACTTCTTAGAGACATACTGATCGATAATTCTTATCCCAGAAAACTTCTTAATAAAATAATTTTCAATACTGGCAGTAATACAAATTCTGATGTAATTAACAGAAATGTATGTAATGATAGTTCACCTATCAATATTTCTTATAAATCTATACCTAACCTTGGAAATTTATCTTCAAATATCATAAAACTTTTTCATAATGAACAAAATATCAAAATATGCCAAAAAAATATTAAAACTATAAAGAATTTGAATACTAAATTGAAAGATAAAACTGATACAACAAAAAAGTCAAATGTGATTTATAACATTCCTTGTAATAATTGTAACTTGAATTATATTGGAACAACATCTAGAATTCTTAATGATAGAATAACTTCACATAAAAGTGATATAAAGCTCAATAAAAAATCATGTGCATTAGCACAACACTCTATAGAAACAGGTCATAAACCAAATTTCTCTAATATCAAAGTTTTACATACAGAAAAAAATATTTCCAAACGCCTTTTTCTTGAAATGGTGGAAATTAATAAGTCTTCTGATTGTATGAATAAGAAAACTGACATTGATAATCTCAGCAGTATATATAGTANCCTATATATGTTTTAGAACAATCCATACAAGAAATTTTGTATACTAAATTGGATTTTTGTTTATTTGAAATTGGAGCTTTTACTTTACTGTATAATTTAGATATAGAAGTGACATTTGTTTTAGATATTTTGAAGTTATTATTTCGGAATACATTAATTAATTTTGGTGTCAATTCTTGAATATATGGGAGCGATTTATATATGAATGAAGAGGTTGAACATAACAACGTTATGTCATGTATTAGAATAGTGCCGAGTTTAACAAAACACTAAGACAATTAGTTCTTTTCGGAACTGAGTGTGCGAAAGCACACATAAGGAAGAATTCGTGTTCTCTTTTAGGAGTTCATTTTAGGTTTTTAGGCCCCTAATATGGAGATGGAAGAAAAACTAGAGTGCCTAGAAAGGGAAAACTACAGGCTCAGACAGCAGAAGGGAAGAGCTGACAAATATGATCAAACAGCTTAACGAAAGGCTGAATCAGGTAGAGGGAATACTCGCCCAAAGAAAGAGGACGGACACGGGACCATCATGAACGCAAAAAGCAAAAGGAGAAAAAAAACCCGAAGAGACCGATACAAGATATGAGAAAGAACAAGAACAAGAGCAACCCAAGGAAAGGGAAATCGACGCCGAAAGTAAAGAGGAAACGCGTCAAACCTAGAGGCCCAACAAGAAAACCAGAAAGCGACAGGCTCAAGAAAAAGCCGCGAAAATCGTCAAACAAGAGGAAGAAAAACAGGCCACGGAAAACATGTAAACGGAAAACGCACCTCAGACGAACAACACAGAGGGGCAAAACTCAGAAAAAGGGGAATCATCCCCAAAAGTGACAAGCGGACCACCGATGGAAGTAGGAAAGCCTCCGCCAATAGTAATCCACAACGCCAAAAAGTGGAGTGCGATTTCCAAAAACCTAGAGCAAAGAAAGATAGGTTACAATAAAGCCAAACTCCCGAGGGATGGCATATACCTATACACCAACGACGAAAACGAGTGGCGTAAAACCATCAAATACCTGGAAGGCGAAAAACTGGACTTCCACACCTACTCAGTAAAGAAGGAAATCCAACTGCACGCGGTTATCCACGGCATACTAGAAAATGCAGAACCCGCAGACGTCGCCAACGATCTGGGAAAACAAGGCTTTACGGTAATAGAGTGTCACAGGATGACCTCTAGAAGATATAGGAAGGTACTGCCACTGTTTTTGGTGAAAGTACCAATAAGTGACGAGAAGATTTTTACGCTAAGAACATGCGTAAATTTGATAGTACGGGCAGAACCCCAAAGAATTAACAAGGGACTGGTATCCAAATGCCATCGATGCCAGTTCTTCGGCCACTCGCAGAGATGCTGCCACTCGACGGCACGCTGCGTCGAATGTGGAGAAAACCACGACACCAGAGAGTGTAAGAAAACAATGGACACGACGGCCAAATGCGCGAACTGTATGGAGGCGCATCCGGCAAGTTACAGAGGCTGCAAGATGTTCCCGAGGCAGAGAACTTCAGCTTGGAACAAACCCAGAGAGGCGGAAAGACCGACGCCGAAGCCGCAACAACAATCGGCTAAAAAAGCCCCAACGAGACAACCACCAACAAACAACGAAAATGACCTAGTAAAAATACTTAGCAGTCTGACAGCCGAGCAGCAAAAGATCGCGCAAGCGGTCTTAGCCGCACTAACACAAGCACCCGCCAAACAGTAATGCCAGTACGAGTGCCTGGTAGACTAGTCATAGGATCGTGGAACATAAACAGTTTCACAGACAGAAGAAATGAGCTACTGGAGCTACTGTCGCGTCTAGAAATAGACGTCATGGCACTCCATAAGAAGCGGAAAGAGCTACCGAATCCCAGGATATAATATGTACAGGACAGACAGGCCAGGGGGACGCAACGCCGCAGGGGGCGTTGCGCTACTAGTAAAAATAGATCTAGAGCAAAACGAAGAAAGAAAACCAGACGTCCAAATCGGAGAAGCAGTAGCGGTCAGAGTCAACGTGAGACGCTACGAACAGCTGAGAATATCGTCGGTATACCTACCTCCCCGAGGTAGAAGATTAGAAAGAACCGACATGGCAGAACTATTCCCAGATCACCATCCTACAGTGGCCATCGGCGACTTCAACGTAAAGTCGCCAGACTGGAACTGTAGATTTGCAAACACAAGAGGCAGAGATATAGTAAGATTACTAGAAGAATTTGAGGACATCGAGGTGGTAGCATCTAACAGCCCAACGTACCACCCGCAAGCAAACGCAGTCCGAAGCACTCTTGACATCGCGCTAGTACAGAACGTCGATACTACGGAGATGGAAGTACTAGACGAAGGTTCGTCAGACCACAACCCCATCCTATTCACAATAGGAAGGGGTGAAGCGGAAACAGACAACCCAACAAGATTTCAGCGAGCCATACACGACGCTCTGGGTGAGATACCACGCATCAAAACAATAACAGATCTGGAGAACGTCACGAACCAGCTCCAGCAGGCGATCACACAAACAACGGAAAGAAGCGCGAGGGAAGTCCCAGCCACTATAATTTCCAAGAGCATCTTTCACCAGAAACGATGGAACTAATCAGAATAAGAAGACGCCTGAAAAGACAGTACCAAAGAACACGTGCACCGATGAACAAAAGGTGCATGCAGAAAGCAAACAGAATACTGAAAGAAGAGCTGAAAGCGATCCGAGAAACACAGTCGACCAATCGTCTGGGAGAACTGAGCACAGAAGATAGATCTGCATGGCAAATACAGAAAAAACTCAGAAATGGACCTCGACAACCCTGCCCACCAATACATGGCGAGCAAGGAATTGTCTACACTGACCATGAGAAGGCGGAAGCATTCGCGGACAACTTCGAAAGGCAGTGTAAAGAGAATGACGTCTCGTTCACAGACGAGGTAGAAGAAATAGAAAACCAGGTGGAAAGAACGGTACGGAGGCTTACTCGACGGGCAGATAATGCGCAACCCCTGGCCCCGACATCGCCTGAGGAAGTGAAGGACATTCTGAGACGTCTTATCACCCGGAAAGCACCAGGCTCAGACAATATAACAAATCGAGCACTGAAAGTGCTGCCACGAAAGGGTATAGCAGCCATAACCAACATCTTAAATGCTATACTCAGACTGCAACACTTCCCGTACCAGTTCAAAGAGGCAACGGTAAGCCACATACCAAAGCCCAAGAAGAACCACCTTTTTCCAGCGAACCACCGGCCAATTATCTTTCTGCCATCTGTAAGCAAAGTGGCGGAACGTGTCATCCTGAAGAGACTAGAAGAACAAACCAGAGAGTTAGGGATCCTCCCCGACGAACAATTCGGTTTTAGATCAGAACACTCAACAGAGCTACAAGTCCTGAGGGTAGTGGACTTTGCGACAGAATGCTTCAACCTTGGCAAAGGATACACCACCGGAGCTATCTTCTTAGACGTCTCCAAGGCGTTTGACAGAGTTTGGCATGACGGGCTACTGGCCAAGACGAGCGATTTTGGATACTCAAAACCAATGGTAAGATTAATTCAGTCTTTTCTAGCTGACAGGCGATGCCGCTGCAAAGTAGGAGACGAATTATCAACAGTTCGACTACTGGAGACAGGAGTTCGGCAAGGTGCAGTCCTTTCGCCACACCTCTACTCCGTATACAAGGCAGACGTGCCCAAGCCAGAGAACAACTTTAACAAGTTGGCACTCTACGCGGACGACACGGCCCTTCTGGCGAGATCTACGAGTCAAGCACTCATTACGAGATACCTACAACAACAGGCAAACAGATTGGATGAGTGGGCAAACATGTGGAAGATCAATATCAACCCTGACAAGAGTCAGGCGATACTGTTCACTCGCAGATTCGTACAACCGGAAGGCAACGTCATCTTCAACGGACAAGAGATTCCGTGGACAAACAAAGCGACATATCTTGGGGTCATCCTAGACAAGAAACTGACATTCCAGGCCCACGTACAGCAGAGAATAGGAATAGCCAAACAGGCCAGAAGACGCCTGGCGATCATAGGAAGAAGTAGTAACATGGCACTGAAAGTCAAGTTACTAATGATCAGAACGATTCTAATGCCACTAATATTGTATGCATGCACTGCCTGGGGCCAGTGTGCGCAGACATACAGAAAAAAGATCCAATCATTTATGAATGCGAGCGTAAGGGCATGTGTAAATTTCTTATGATCACCAGAAACTACCGAAAATATTGTCTAGAATGTACATAATAATTGTACATGTGAGTAAAGATATATGTATTCGGTTCGATCATCTTTCCAGAAATCATTTTCACATCTACTCTACCAATTTTGCCGTCGAGTCTCCGATAGTTCAAGACAATTAGCTTTGCCTGTCGATAATATATTGATGTCTGAATTTTCAAATCAATCTCTATTTCATCATGATGAACAACCAATGAAAATTATGAGCAAATCCACTTGATGTTTTTATTCAACACGCTTTTATCAGCTTCACCTGTATGCATGTATGTATGTATGTTTGTTTGTTTGTTTGTTGGCTGGTAACTCTCAAACTCGGGATCTGTATTTGACAAAAAAATCGACTTCATTGCTTGATTTATTCGCGGGCAGATGGCGCTGTACGTAACCTCCTTGATATATCGACGTTATTGCTTGATCTATTTGCGGGCAGATGGCGCTATACGTAACTCCTTGATATAATTCGAACTCACTTTACATGTATTTCTTCATTTGGAAAAAGTATTTTTTTAAAATACAATTTTTTTTAGCTGAGATAACTCAATATTATAAAATGAACAATTACTTGATTCATTATACAACTGCTCTACTTCATTACTCGGTGTTAGCAATGATGTGATAATATGTTGAGTATTGGCATAGCCACTATCTGCCACCAATAAGCTATTACCAAATTACCATTTCCCATTATCATAGATAATTTGGTCATGTGTAGAACCTGGCCAACGGGCAACTAGATCCATGATCTTCAAATATGTTGAACTAACAGTTTGAAAATTTATTGAAAAATATCCTATTCGATTCCTGAAGAGTTTAGCATTATCCTTACCTGAAACAATAAATTATTAATTTATCCCTCCATTTTGATAACATATTACCAGGAGACTAAATTTTTATATATGTGCAATCTAGTGAGCCAATAACTCTACGAAGGCTTGCTTTATTATAAAACTGCATACGCTTAAATGACACTTCATTTTCATTTCTTGGCATCATTATGTACCTTCGGGCAAGCGATGCCAGAGCTAACGAAACCTTTTTTATTAAGCTACTAGCTGAACTTTCACCAACATGCATGTAATCACCAACAGTTATTAAAAAACTCCCTGTTGCATAGAACCTCAATGTCAATAACAATTGGTTGATTGGACTGATGGAAGAATTCCTGAAATGAACATAAAATTTGAATCTGTCATGACAAAATTCCAATCACTCTTACCTATCTGTTGGTGTTTCAAGTACTTGCTCTATTTGTTCTAATATGAATAATACTGTATTTTTCTCCAATCTGAATCTTCTCACAAACTCCACCTCATCTATCATTGAAAGCATCATTACGATCATTAACAATGTAAGGTCTTTTTTGTGCTTCAATGAACTCCACTATATCCTCATCTTCATCATTCAACAAATGGAAAACTTCCATAATCAAACTATTATAATAATTAACTCTTCACTTGCGAAAATTATTCATCAAATTATCACAAAAAACATAAATATCCCAATTTCGCATGCGCGACCACATAACTACAGAATATCGGAACTGATATTCTGTGACATAACTGTCAGCTTAAATGAAAAACTATCAGTTTCTAGCGACTGTTACGGTCACTGAGACTTCAGCTACCAGTTGATGGTAAGATGAAATAACAGTTCGACTAGGAGCCAAGACAAAACCATCAGTCAAATGAGGTTAGCTGGCGATTGATAAGCCGGTCCTTAGACTCGCAACTCAACTGGTCGAATGGAATAGGTCGCCATTTATTTATAAATGCAAACTTTTCGACACTGCCAAGTTCATAATATGTTGAACAGTATTTTGCATGCCAGGGAGAATCCGTCATAGTTCTCTATTTAACGATACGATTCAATACCTTATCAATTCCGTCAAAAGTATTTGTGAATCCCGAGTCAAAGATTAACGCTGATTTCACATAATCCTTGAGTACTATCTGCTAAACTATTCAACAAGCCACCACTGAACCCATCTGAAAAATATTAATAGTTATGACAACTTCAAACTTATGTTAAAAAGTCGCCTTACCCACTCCCCATGCATTTTATTCCATTAAGAAATTTATTGATTGAAATAATTTTGTTTGTTTGTTGTTTTGTGTGATTTTTCGTTAATTGTTTTCATCAATATTTTCCTCTGTTAACTCCATTGAATATAGCATTTTTTGACATTATCTTGCACTCGTATTTTTCAGCTCTTTTTGGAAATGAATGTGTATTATATTGTATTGTATTGTATATGTGTATTATATTGTATTGTATTCTTCTTTTCATCTTGTCTAACGTGTAAATGCTTCCATAAAAAACCAACATTACTCTCAAACATAAAAGCTGCAACACTCTTATCGACGCGCGATTTACAAACCAAGTTGGCGTTTTCAGGAGACGCCAATTTGGTTGATGAAACGCGCAACGATAAAACTGTTCAAGTTATGATACATTGAACAAAGCTTGTTTTGGATTCACTCTACGCCACAGGTTCCAGTTCTTAAAAATTCTTCCATGTTACCGATACGAACCAAAAATAACAGCAATAACAAAACCATTCCGCAATCAATTCAGATAAGTCAGTATATTGTGATTCCTTACACTATATTGATTCTGTTCATAGATTTTCACTTTCAGAAATTTTCAATCGACTTTTTCAATGTTCTGTTTTTATTTGGTGTTCACCTCACAATATTCCGGATATGACTGATAAACTAGCTCATTTCACTTTGTATTTCTATAAGAATATGTTTGACAAGCCAAAAAATATTCATTACCCCTTTCGAATCAATATTTCCACTGTAAAATATTTACAAGCAAAATGAGGAGTCTCTCTTCAACAGAGTCTTACGTTCGTACTTGTAGTTGTTTACGAATTATATTTTATTGCCATCTCCCACCCTGCACTTTCATAAAACTTCTATTGTCTGTTTTATAGTTCCTTTTTGTCTCTGTCGTTGGCTCCAAATCAGAATATGTGGTTGTAAATACGCCCTATTCAATTTTACTTCACGCAACACATAAATAAAAGGAATGAAAGTTTCAATCACCCAATTCGGAAAAAATAAACATGAATTTGAGGGAATATGTCGCGGCATTCGGCAAATCCATTTGGTGGTGTTTACCAACGACAGAAAAACATTTTATTTATATATCCTGAAGCGGTGTTAATTTTTCGGGATTGTTTCCCGTTAACCGACAGGATTTTATGAAATGGCAAAATTGTTTAAACTTCTTTCCAGATATCATTCTCAATTGTAATAGACTCATATTAATTCAACAACTCGCTGCTTTTTTGTTCACTATCAACAAACTCTTTTCTTTCTTTATCGAAAAGGACCAGAGTTTTCAACTCAGACACAAAATACAGTATTCAAGTGACTTCACAAAAAATCGAACTGATCTATAACGAGCAATCTTGGAGACCACTCCACGGATCCTCTACAACCGATTCATCTACCAGGAAATAAATCACAGTCTAAGAGGCAGTGGATAACAGATCACACATAATTTAGAAAAACCTAAACTTTCCTCAGTGAGTCTGTTGTACCTATCAACCATGGGGTAAGGGTTAGCTAAGCGCAGTCGCGGTGGCCCCGCACTCAGGTGCGACAGGTGTGATACTTTTTTCAAATATAATAGCTATTTATGATATGAGTGTTGAAAGAAGGGTTTCATTTTGTGAGTGGAAAAGTTTCCGAAACGAGCGCAGCGAGTTGAGGATTTTCACGAACAAAATGAAACTTAATTTTAACACAAATATCATACAAAGTTTTTTGTACAACTGTCCTGTTTTCATAAAAAAATAGATACATTTTATATTCCTATAAAAACACATTTTAACATCTGTTCAGTTAACTATTTTCATGTTATTGCATTTGATGTGAAGTGGCCGTGTCAGGTGACGCCGAATCATCTGGTTACCAACAAACAGTATTATTTACAGCTCACGCGTTTCATTTAAAATCACATTTGAAGTTCTTGCTGATGTTTAATGTCTTGCATAATGAAGTGAGGAATTGTGTGTTCCCGACGATATTGAAGAGGCTGTAAAAAGAGCTTCAATTGAATTATTACCAAGAGAATCGGCTCAGTAGCATCGCATATTCTGATTTACTTAGCTGATGTATAAATGAAAACTCCGAACGGAAATTTCAGCGAAACCGTCTTCTTAGCCTATCTAGAAGAGAAATAAAAAATATGGACCTTGTCAACTTTGTGGAGCAAGTTTTCAATGATGAAGTCGAGTGCGCTCATTAAAATGATATTAATACAAGCGAATATTCCAAGGTAATAGCATTCTTAAAGCAGAAAAATGAAAGTTATAGGCCAAAAAATCAAAAACTCCTATGTTTGAAATTGGTGTGACACCCAAGTCAACTTGCCAAGTTTTTTGGGAGTCACACCAATAGGTGGTTCAACTTTTGTTTCGCTTGCGTTTACGCAGTTATTTTTATCAAGTACTTTCTTGTTGTTGATGTTAAATCTGAAGTTCTCACGGATAGGACTATGCTGAAATGGTTTTTCTGGTATTTCGGTGTATGTGATATTATCTTTAATTTCACCAACTTTTCGACAAAGTCTCATTTGCCATTATCTAGATGTGCTGTTACGTGTTCGGTTGACCCTGCTCGACCCACTTCTTACTATACTGGTAAAATAGTATTTGTTACGTGTTCGGAGGTAGAATGTCCATAAACGCTCTACTGCCTACTACATTCGTTGTGGAATGAAAATCAGATATCATTCACATCAGTTCTACTTGAAATGAATGGTAACAAATTGCACTTACATAGAACACTGCCATCCCCACTAGTATACATTGATGTTTCGCCTTAAGACACTTGCCCTAAGGCTCTTCAGTACCAAATTGGATAACATTATAGAATTATAGAAATTATAGATAACATTATAGAATTATAGAAAATCCAATTTGGTATTGAAGATCCTTAGGGCAAGTGTCTTAAGGCGAAACATCGATGTATACCAGTGAGGATGGCAGTGTTCTATGTAAGTGCAATTTGTTACCATTCTTTTAAAGTAGAACTCATGTGAATGATATCTGATTTTTATTCCACAACGAATGTTTGAAATACAAACTGAGTAGAGAAAAGTATCTTCTGTATAATTCAGTGTTCATATAAAAGTAGCTGTTTTAGGAGGACTTTCTTTCAGTTTGTGTCTGAAAGTTACTTCTTTGCATGATCTACACATCCATGTATAGAGTTACTTATTTTCAAATCGATTACTTCCTTCCCTTCTTTGGAAGATTCCCTCATCCTTTTTTTGTATCAAGATGGAGTAGTAGAAAGTCAAAAACTTTCTTTTCCAAAAATTAATCACTCCTAAAAATATAACTCCTTTAATTCAAAGTTTTTTGAGTTCATGAAGCGTTGTTCCGGGAAGTTCAGATCGGGGTGATAATCTTCTAGGTTCATTGAGTGGATCTGGGTTTGAATTTCTGAAGTTATGTCTTGGGATTGACTGAAATCTGGAGGGTGCTGTTGGGTAGGAAGTGAAAGAAAATCCTGGTATCCTGAGATATTTGGATTGTTTACATATTGGTCGTGTTGGTCGTTTTGGTCATATTGAGTATCGACCGTATTGGTTGCATTGATTATATTGGTTGTATTGATCGTATCGTTCAAGTTGTTCTTGCGAGTATTGACCATTATCAGTATAATAGTAATTTCCTTGGCTACTAACTGTATAGTAGTTCTCATATTCTGGGTTATAGTCTTGGAGAAATTGTGATTCATCGTATTCAACGCAATGTGTTCTTTGTTGATTTAAGTTGGGGTTGCGTTGAATTACTGAGGGACGATTCTTGTTTTGGTTTTGTAAATTTGGCCCAGATGGGGTATTTTAGAATTGCGGCCTTTGTTGATTGGTTTGAAATTGTGGTCTTTGTTGATAATTTCGAAAATTCATTTGAGGACGGTTTTGTGGGGGAAAATTTGGTTTTGAAAAATTCATGTTTTGAAAGGAATTTGCGTTATGTGGTTGTGGTCGTTATCTTTGGCGGCATTCGTTCGACAAATGACCAAAGCATCCACAAAAGTTACACGTTTTCGAAGACTGAGGTTGTTGAGGTCTCTTGGGAATGTTGGTTTTCGGTCGATTGTGTTTGTCATGTTTTTAGTTTTCAAAATACGAAAGCTAGAGTTCTCTCCTGATTCGCATATGTGCTTCGAGCATGTCTCTGGGGTTTCCAGCATGTATCATTCGTCCTAGTCTGGATTCAAGTCCGGTAAGTAGTGTATTCAGTTTCATAGTTTCGATGAGTCTCGATTGAGCTGTCTTTTGATCGGCAATGAGAGTAGATTTTTAAATACAAGCGTGCATTTTGGCGTTATGTACTTGTAATCTGTTGAAACATATTAACGCGGTTTCGTTTGGTAGCTGTTGTAGTCTTTGCAGGTCTTGGATTAAGGAGGTGAGATCTCGGGTTTCACCAAAGTTCAAATTCAGTAGGTGTCTAATTTCCTGGTAGGTTTCTTAGTTCCGAGAGCATATAAGCTGGGCAGCTCTTTCGCGAAGTTTGTTTTTTATGTGTATTGTCAAAAGATTTCTTTGATCGCGAGATGACATTTGGTACGCACAATCACAAGCATTTATAAATGTCGTTAGAAATATTTGGTCTCCTTCAAACTTGGAGATGATTGGAAATATCTCCAACAATTTATATGGTTCAATTTCGGGGATAGGTTCAGGGATTGGTTCAGGGGCATTTTCGTTGTCAGGCATATCGCTCAATTAATCGATTCACTGGACTATAATAAATCAATAATAGCAATACTCAATACCTCTGAGATAATCGAACAGTACGATTATTTTGATGATAATTGATCTGTGCAATTATCAACAATTGGTTTTACAATAAGCCAATAATCAGTCTGTATGATTATTGCAATGAAATAAAATTCAATACAATAAACGAGATGAATCTTTGTTGACTTACAGTATTTGTTTCATGGGTGATTCGTCTTGTTCTCGAAGTTTTCCACCAGGGGCTTCACTAGGTGTTCCTTCCGTGGTTTTCTTCAAGTGATGACTCCTCGGGTTCTCTTGGTTCTCGCTTTCTCGAAGGGCTCGGTCCTTTGTTTCCTTGAAGGGCTTGGTTCTTTGATTCCTTGAAGGATTGGAATCCACCGCTGCCAGTTAGAATTTTCTTGTTCTAGCAACGTTCAGGAATNAAACTTGTGCGAGCTAAGGACTAACGAGGTCTTACCTTTTAACGTGTGATTCCTAACACGGTTGCAGAATCATCCCAGCTTCAACCAGATAAATTCTCTCGAGAAAAATATTTGGTCGAGGCAGGAATCGAACCTACGGTCTTCCGATCGGGAGTCGGGCGCACTACCACCGTGGCCAATTCCAATTTCTGCCGGAAAACAACTATTCCAAACTGTTTCTTGCACGATTTAGGATTTTATACATTTTCTTTATGTTAGTTTCTTTGATGAAGGCCTATTATCGAATTGGATATACTAATATTCAGCCCCCTATGCTCAAGGTCGTACATTATCATTGGCCCTGAACTAGAATCAAATAAAAGATAGTCAACTCCATGAAAAATTATTGCAACACTTATAAAATAATACTGAATGATAAATAGACAGAACTAATGACATTCTAATTGAAGGACTTGAATAGCAGCCTTCTGGTACGCGTTCATGAAAACACAATCACACAAAAAAGTGTCGTAAATTAATTAGGAGTTTACTCAGGGCCGGTTTATCAATACATAGTTGAATGATTCTGTTAACTACCTCAAGGCTAAGCTTACCTGATAGTCAATGTTGCAGTTACTACTCAAATCGTTTATCATACCCTGACTGATGCTAATGTTTAATAACTGTTAGTTAACTAAGGTTGGCATGAGTGACTATTTCAGGGGCTTGTTTCTATTGGAGGATTGATTTTCAAAAATGACAACTGCTAACAAAAAGTTCATGAGTTATACATTATAACCTATATGAGTTCAGAGGGCATATGGAAAACGAAAATGAGCAATAAAGAACATCCATTTTTACCGAAACAGACAGATCACTCCTAATAAAAATTGCCAATTCCTATAAGTTTATCATATAGTTTCAAAAAAACTGATGCCATCACATGGAAGGAGGAAGAAGAGGACTGGAAAAGAGCAATTGAAAACAAAATATGAGGCCATAAAGAAAGAGTTGAAGAAAATATTTCACCAACATCACAAATATGTGACAGGCACAGGAGGAGGAACATACATTTGTCCGCCAACTCCAAAAACGGATGAAGAGAACATATTAGCAGAAACAATCAGTTTCAGTATTCAAAGCCTTCAAAATGCTTTAGATTCAGATGGTGTGGTTGGTAGGTACAAGTGTTATTTGAAAATACTTGGGATTATTGTATCAAGTAATACACATATTCATTTTTCTCTATTGATGTCTCCCAGGTATATCGGGACTCTCTTATGAAGATACCCAAGTTGAGGAAAGTCAAACTGAAGGTGTACTTGATGACTGGACTCCACCAAATAATAGACTGTTGAAAACACATATCANTGGCCAATTTTTTCAAACGTACTGCCCAATCTTGCACCGATTCATTATCTAGTTTGTGTGCTGAGTAATACTTTGCTCTCTCTCTACCCACACAACCCATGTTTTATTATAATAATCGTCAAGATGTTTCAGGTTAACATTATAACCACTATTTTCCGGTTTATCCGGGATCGACAGATCAACTAGCAGCTGATAGGCTTCTTCGGCTAAATTGTATAGTAGAGCTGCACGCTCAATATGTTCATTTGTAATGTTTCGAGCTATGAAGTATTTTTTTAAACTTTTTATAAAAACTTGCCACTTACATGTTTTCGGATCGAAAACAAGACTCAATGCAAGGTCAACTGCCGAGACCATTTTGCGATACACTCGATCTTATTCTAACTGCTAAATACGGCACTCTGTAGTTTCAATCCTAGTCGCCAAGTGTAATGTTTCTGGATTTCTACAAATGATACAACTGTATCATTTAGCAAAGGATATATTGTTGAAGAAATAATTAAACCATATCATCAAATCGTATTCACAAAACTCTCGGTGTTCGATGGTGATATCTCAACCACGACCTCTAGCCCTTTCGGTATACGCAGGTGCCTAGGAATCTGGCAGATCCGGTTGCGCTATGACATATTGATTAATAGCGATTGTCCGTAAACAGGATGATATTTCGATACATCACATGGACAATTATAAAGTTTTCTTCATGAATACAAATAATATTGTATAGGTTCACAGAGAATACGATTGAGTTGAGTTATTTTTATTCATTTTGGTTTGATTTTGAAAAAGCTGTGTATTATTTCTCTATGTGTATTTGTGAAAATATCTTACTGCGAAACGAAAACAAAAAAATAGAAATCTACAAGTGTGTGAATATGAAAGATTGAATTTATAATTGTTTCATCCAATTACATACACGTGGAACATAAAACTTGAATGTGCTTCAGACAAACACATTTTTTGCATATTCTGCAGCAAAATTTTTTCTTTTATATTGTACCTGGGGCAAGATTTTCTTCAAGGGCTGTAGCAACTTCTTATCTACGTTCCCGCACAGCAAACATTTTTTTCGAGAGAACGTCGATTAAGATGTTCTGCAGTCATATTTAGTGCCAATTGTTTGAGAAACATTCGTTCCGTTGCCACAGATTTTTCTACTTTTTTTGCAATTTGCAATTTGTGAATTTATTTCTTCTATATTGAGTAAGGCATAAAATATGACAACTGCTTATCTTCTACGATTCTTTGATACATCATAAGTACCGCACAACTTGCCTACATTGCAACCCTACCTTTGGTGAAATGATCTCTGGTTTACACATTGGTCCTGTTTCAGGATATATAGCATCCTGGTACTGGTTGCAAGAACGACCATTCTATATTTCTTTGGCACACATGATACAATTGTTACATCTTCTGTAAACCCAAATATCGAAGAGTACAAATGGCGTGATCTGGTCTGTACAAATTATGGTGGGAATTTTTTCTTAGATTTCTCATATAACCGGTGTGGACGCAATAAAGAATGAATCAAATGAAAACTAGTGAACCTGTCATCACAATACTAGACAATACTAGACAATACTGCACGCGTCATTTCACACACTACATGGGCCTTCTGGCTACGTACCAATGTATACTTCAAGATTGGAAGTGTAACTGGCATCTATGAGTTTCATATCCCAGAGTTCTGGTGTACTAAGACGATTACTTTTCAGACACCCTGCTGAGTATAAGAGTCCCAGTAGAGCTTTCATTTTGATAATATCTGTTGGTTTTGGAACTCTGTCTCTGATATAAATTTCCTATCAGCTCTTGATATGTCGATTCTATTGTCCCCAATTATCTGCAACATATCTTCTGTGACGAAAATAATCCAGCATTCCAAAATTGACGTAGCATTTTTGGCAATTTCTTTCAAACCAGGTAGTCGCAAAACAATATTTTCTTTCCTCGTCCTAACATTTTTGGGAGGAAAATGTTTCCCCCATTTGGTTTCCCTATCTTTTCGAATGAGAGAACGAATTCTCCAGGAATGGATGTTGTTCAGGTAGGTCACAAACCGGTCTAGTTCTTGTTTTTCTTGGGGCCAGATGATGAATTGTCGTCTACATATCTTTTCCACAGGGTTGGTTTGAGGCGAGCGTTGTTAAGTGCTTCTTTCTCGAAGTGCATCATGAACAGGTTTGCGATCACGGGCGATAGGGAGGAACCCATCGGAGCTCCCTCTACCTGTTTATAGATCTGGTTGTCAAATATGAAATAGGTNCGGAAATATAATACCAGCAATTGCTTTGTCTGGAACACAAGTGTTCATCTTGCTGATACTGCACAATTAGCACTTTTCGCAGGAAGCTGTTATCGCTTGTAATTTAATACGTGTGAGACGTTAATTCGCATATAACATACATATACCATATCGCAACATTGACGCAACTTACGCGTGCTAAATGACAATAGTTGTTTTTCTATTGAAATGCTTCTGAGGATTCTGAAAAGTTAACACAATTAATTTAATTTGTTCATCACGAGGGTGCAGTGTTTTTTCCAAGTCAGACATGCATCCATGGTTTTCCCCAGAAATGCTGAACTGTTGAGTGTTTGATCATTTATTTTTGAATTTGTACTTTTTCGCACTGTCTTTGACAATTGTGGAATCTCACCAACTGAGTTTTTTAGAATAGAGGTACAATGAATTGTTTACGCACCAATTCACAACTGACTTAAGAGTACTTTAAGAGTTCTCAAACAGAAGATGATCCACATTACTGGACACCACCAAGGATGTGTCATCAGCGTACATCGTTATGAATAAATCTGTGATTTCATTTATATAAAGAAGGAATAGTATCTGACCCAGAACATATCCTTGTGGTACACCCATAGTAACGTCCAAGCGCTCAGAATCAAAGGTAGTAGTGGTAGACTCACAATGATATTTTGAACTAACAAACTGCTGTTTATTTTTCAGAAACGATAGAGTCCAGTCATAGGCAACACCTCGTGTACCATACGACTAAAGCTTCAACATGAGTTGATATTGACACTGTCGAAAAATTCATGCAAGAAACCTCACAGGGGTTAGTCTCGCATATGTTTCTCGTTCATCCAGCAGCAGCACCATGCTGAAATTATATGAGTAGATTACATGCAGATTGGTTTCAATGTATTACTTCTCGTCAGTGCGGGATATATCCTACCCAAACAATAGAGTGCCTGGTACTCGAATAATTTCAACGCGATTAGCTGCATATATTGAACTTCCACTAATAACAGATCCACCTCGTGAACAAAGCGCCAAGCGGGAATGAAATATCCCATGTTTCGAAATTAAATTTCTGAACATTTATCTCTCCCAATAACCTATACACTAGGTTTTGGTAATTGTCTGTTTAAAATCTGCTTTTGCGTTAATCAGCTGTCGCCCCCATACTAACGAAAACTCTCAGAAGTTGAGAAACTTCTGCGAGCTAAGGACTAGCGAGGTCTTACCTTTTAACGTGTGATTCCTTACACGGTTGCAGAATCATCCCAGCTTCAACCAGATAAATTCTCTCGAGAAAAATATTTGGTCGAGGCAGGAATCGAACCCACGGTCTTCCGATCGTGAGTCGGGCGCACTACCACCGCAGCCAATTCCAATTTCTGCCGGAAAACAACTATTCCAAACTGTTTCTTGCACGATTTAGGATTATATACATTTTCTTTATGTTAGTTTCTTTGATGAAGGCCTATTATTGATTTGGATATACTAATATTCAGCTCCCAATGCTCAAGGTCCTACATTATCATTGGCCCTGAACTAGAATCAAATAAAAGATAGTCAACTCCATGAAAAATTATTGCAACACTTATAAAATAATACTGAATGATAAATAGACAGAACTAATGACATTCTAATTGAAGGACTTATTCATAGATGAATCATTGATTGTTAAAACTCCGAATACAAAAACGAAAATAGGTTGTTTTTTTACATTGTTGGAAAAAACATTGACTATTTTGATAAATACGTTACATTACGCCCTTCTGTTTTCAATCGTCAATGTTTTTTTCGAAATACTCCAATTATAAATGCAGTGCCAACACAGTTCGTAAAACACGTTTGGGAAAATGCCCTCTACCATTGCTGAGTTTCTGAACCTCCCAGAACCAAAGGAAAATACAGGTCACTGTTTCAGAAGGTCTTCTGCTTCTTAGCTAGAAGAATCAGGAACAGATATGACGGATATCAAGAAGTACGAATGATGTAAATTTACAGCAGTAGCTGAGGGTAACATCGATCAATCTAGTTCTTATAAAAAGGATATTGCTAAAAGAATAATCCAAACAGCTAGCTCCAGCGTTACAGCATCATCCTCTTCACTTTAAGAATTGAATGTTAATTTGAAAATTGAACAATTTTGTTTTGTTTATTGCTATTTTGTCGAAAAAAATCGTGTTGAAAATACTTTTAACACCAGTGTTAAAATATTTTCAACACTCTACTTTGTAAAGATCATCTTTTAATACCCTTGGCAACCATAAAAATGTCACTTTCAATGACAGTTGTTCAAAAAAGTATTATAGAAAGCTGCCGTTTGGATATATCAAAATATACTAATATAGCCATTTAAAAAAGAAACGGCGGAAGCTTATCACGGTTTTAAAGTATTTTAGAAAACTTGAAATGTATATATAGGCAGAACAACTCACTACAGTATCGAATCAGCTAACTATGAACTATTATCAACATAAGAAATAATATGAATTATCTAAATGAATGAAAGTACTTACTGATTTTGAATGGATTATGGGGAAAATGGATCATTACGAACCAATATTGAATTTTACAGGATAATATAATGTATTATGGAAATATAAATGACATAATAATTTTCACATATAGTCAGTGGGCATACTTGGAGACTGGCTATAAATCAAATTATCTAAGAACAATCCGTTCAGGCCAGTCTCAACTCCCTACACAGTAGGTTAATGGACTGACACCTATCAGAAAACAACTACTCCCCTGGCTAATACCACGATATACATTTTATATTCCTATAAAAACACATTTTAACATCTGTTCAGTTAACTATTTTCATGTTATTGCATTTGATGTGAAGTGGCCGTGTCAGGTGAAGCCGAATCATCTGGTTACCAACAAACAGTATTGTTTACAGCTCACGCGTTCCATTTAAAATCACATTTGAAGTTCAACTTACTGAATGTATGGATGCTCGAATGTATGGACTGATAGTAATTTCATAATTGCAGCACATTTGGCCGAATTTTATTCCCAGAATAGTTAATTATTGTTATAGCTGCAGGCTGTAAGGGATAATGTTTGAAATGACTCTCATACATATTAAATGGTAAGACTGAAATGGCCGCCCCTGAATTCAATTCTGATTTGAATATCTTATTCTCTATATCTGTTCCAATATAAATAGGTACATCTTTATCGTTTAATAAACAAAGAACAGGAGACTCATTTTCTAACCTTTTATTTTTTAGTAATCTTAAATTTCCATTTGTTTTTTCAGATACCGCTCTGAGATGTCCCCTACCATTACAACCAGAACAAATATAAACCTTGTAAGAGCATCGATTTGAAAAATGTCCTCTCCCACAACGAAAACACTTCACGTTTGCCTTTTCACTAGCACTAGTATTCGCGCCACTTCCTCCTTGATATTGTGTAGATTCTCCCCATGAAGAATAACGGCTCTAATTTCCTGATCGAGCGGTTCTTACATTCTGCCGGTGATCACTCCTCGAACTGTTTCCAATATGGTTTATTCCTGCATCTTCCTCCAGCGCTGGCTCTTTTTTCACCTCCGTTTCCATCTTAGACTCTTTGATCCCCTCGATTGCAGCTTCTTCGATTAGAGCAGTTTCCATAGCTTTACTGAAATTTGCATCGACTTTCAGCCCCAATAAGGTATTTTTTACTTTTCCTTCGTTATATCTTGTTATAAATATATCTGTCAGTTTTGTGTCTAACTGTGTTCCAAATTGACAGTTGCTGGCCAATTTTTTCAAACGCACTGCCCAATCTTGCACCGATTCATTATCTAGTTTGTGTGCTGAGTAATACTTTGCTCTCTCTCTACCCACACAACCCATGTTTTATTATAATAATCGTCAAGATGTTTCAGGTTAACATTATAACCACTATTTTCCGGTTTATCCGGGATCGACAGATCAACTAGCAGCTGATAGGCTTCTTCGGAAACTGTATAGTAGAACTGCACGCTCAATATGTTCATCTGTAATGTTTCGAGCTATGAAGTATTTTTCTAACCTTTTTATAAAAATTTGCCACTCACATGTTTTCGGATCGAAAACAAGACTCAATGCAAGGTCAACTGCCGAGGTCATTTTGCGATACACTCGATCTTATTCTAACTGCTAAATACGGCACTCTGTAGTTTTAATTCGCGTCGCCAAGTGTAATGTTTCTGGATTTCCACAAATGATACAACTTTATCATTTAACAAAGGATATATTGCTGAAGAAATAATTAAACCGTATCATCAAATCGTATTCACAAAACTCTCGGTATTCGATGGTGATATCTCAACCACGACCTCCAGCCCTTTCGGTATGCGCAGGTGCCTAGGAATCTGGCAGATCCGGATGCGCTATGACATATTGATTAATAGCGATTGTTCGTAGACAGGATGATATTTCGATACATTACATGGACAATCATAAAGTTTTCTTCATGAATACAAATAATAATGTATAGGTTCACAGAGAATAAGATTGAGTTGAGTTATTTTTATAACATTGCAACCCTACCTTTGGTGAAATGATCTCTGGTTTACACATTGGTCCTGTTTCAGGATATATAGCATCCTGGTACTGGTTGCAAGAACGACATTTCTATATTTCTTTGGCACACAGGATACAATTGTTACATCTTCTGTGAACCCAAATATCGAAGAATACAAATGACGTGATCTAGTCTGCACAAATTATGGTGGGAATTTTTTCTCAGAGTTCTCATATAACCGGTGTGGACACAATAAAGAATGAATCAAAGGAAAACTAGTGATCCTGTCATCACAAGTTGAATTTCTTTCAGTTCCAGATAAAGGGTCTATCAGTCGCTAGACAATGCTGCACGCTTCATTTTACACACTACATGGGCCTTCTGGCTACATACTAATGTATACTTCAAGATTGGAAGTGTAACTGGCATCTATGAGAGCGAATATTTTGAGTCAATATTTATTGGGTTTATTTGGCATATATTGTACGAAGCCACATCTTCCACGAAAAGCTTCTAGTTTTTCATAGATTATGGCATATTTCTCAATGGTGCAGGGGGATTCGTGGTTCTCGATAAATTTATCAAATTAACTACTACAAGTTGGTGCCAGCTTATCATTCTGTCTTCTTTCTTCTCTGGTTTGAAGGTCGTCAAATCTCAAATGCCTGAGAAGAAATTCGAAAAGGTGTTCTGACATGATTAGCCAAAATCTCTCAATGTCTGTGCTTTTCATATCCCAGAGTTCTGGTGTACTAAGACGATTAGTTTTCAGACACCCTGCTGAGTATAAGAGTCCCAGTAGAGCTTTCATTTTGATAATATCTGTTAGTTTTGGAACTCTGTCTCTGATATGAATTTCCTATCAGCTCTTGATATGTCGATTCTATTGTCCACAATTACCTGCAACATATCTTCTGTGACGAAAAGAATTCAGCATTCCAAAATTGACTTGACATTTTTGGCAATTTCTTTCAAACCAGGTAGTCGCAAAACAATATTTTCTTCTAACGTTTTTGGGAGGAAAATGTTTCCTCCATTTGGTTTCCCCATCTTTTCAAGTGAGAGAAGGAATTCTGGCTCTTTTCGGTAGAGATACCTCTTTCACTGACTCATCTGCTTCCTTCTCAGTTTCACTATCTGAATTACTTTCCTGTAGGAAATTCTCTTCTGAGTTCTGTTCTTCTTCTTGGTCATCTGCCTCTTCAAGTGATTTAGTTTCTTCCCATAATCGAAGCAGTATTTCTTGCTCTCTCTCGTAACTCGTACTCAAACAGTTTTAGTAGAGCCTAGATGATGACAGCACGACCAGCTGTCGAAAGCGCTTGCATATAATTAAGTAGGAGTCATAAAGCTTCAAATTATTTTTGTGACTTATATTAACATTGAAAAACTGAAAATAAAGAAATTTTTTTTTGTTGTTTTGACAAATGTCATACCTTCACATAAATCTCATTTCTCAATGGGTATGATGGCAGAAAATGAAACTTCTCAAGTGTCCTCAACAATGCCAGTACATAGAAGAATGTATACATATTGACTTGAAAACGATTTCGAAAATTTTTTTGTATCCATCAACTATATATCAGTTACTGAAACGATGTATACAAAAAAAGATATGCATTTTTAGTGTCCCCAAAACTACCGCTTGACACACATATATATATATATATATGCCATCATATATATATATATATGACTTACATTTCGCAATCACAAAATTGTCTGAATAAAAAAACAGACTTACAACATTTAAGTGAAATATATTCCTATTTACTTTTTATAGACAAAAATTGGAATTCCTTCAAAGACAACTCATTTGACATTACTTAAATTCATTTATCAACTTATTAACAAAAATTATACAACAAAACTCTTTCTTCTGGAGGCAACTGTAACTCTTTGATTAATTGCACCAGCGGCAAATGCCAAGTCTACTTCTTCTTCAAAATTTAATAAATTGACAAGTGATGTGTTTCTAACCTAAGATCACCACGTTCTTTCTCAAATTTAAAAAAAAAA
>NW_019294935.1:9174-21090 GCF_000500325.1 Leptinotarsa decemlineata
TACTGCATACCTGTGCTATGTGAGGAAATTTAATTTGGAAATTTTGATTTCGAAAGAAGTCTTCAACATCAAAATGATAACTTTTTGATATTGAATAATGTCAAATACTTTTTCTAATTTTTAAATTTCGTTCATCATGGTGATTTATACTGTGTTAATATCACAGGATGTATTCAGATTTTTATTTTTTGTTAGTAAAAATGAATAAATTTTGCTGAGGTTGTCGAGGTATGTCTTTTTGTTGATATTGTTTTCTTTAATTTTGATTTCAGCCATTTCCAAAAAATGTCTTTTATTTGAATCTGGTTCCAAATGGAGAATTTTGGAGTTGGTATAATTGACTGAATGATCATTATCTAGAAGGTGTTGTGTTGTGCTCTCACATGTGAAATAAAAACTTTCATGTTTTGTTTTGTTCTATGTTTTGATAGGTCACTTGCTTTTTTTGAGGTAAACCACTTGTAGTTTTTGAACGTTTTCCTTGAGTCATCCATGAATTTCATTTCTGACAGAATATTAGTAAACAGTTATATCATTATGGATATGACAGGATGATATTTTTTCCTTAATGTAGTTCTGTTATCATAATTTAATGTCTAATAATTAGAAGCAGAAAAGTTGAAAGAAGGAAGTGACTCGATGCCTGCTATTATGTAGATACCCGTCATTTAATGTTGTATATCATCCCATAACTCGACAATCTTTTCTAGAATGTCAGGCTGCAATTAGTAAGTTGAAAGTATTATGAAGCAAAGCGCAAGTTGCTTTCGAGAAATTTGCATATACTGCAGATTCCTGGGAGAAAATCGTTAGCGAACCTGTGTTACTCATGAATATCATCTCTTTATGAAACTTTTGATTTTTATTTGAAACCAGAACAGAAAAATAATATTGTCAGCGACATCAACTGAAATGTTCGTAACAGATTCAAAAAATACTCATACCGAACACGGAAAAAAATATCACTACAATTTTTATCGAATCAGGTTATCTCAAATAAAATTGTAGTTGATGATTGTAGTAATTCTTTAAATAACGTATACAGCATATCAAAACAATTTATTTCATAATAAACATTTCAGCAATTTACGAAAGGAATTGTTTCAATATTATAATATATTCCATAGTACAATCGACTATAATTTATTGTGTATTCCTCTCCAATTTATGGTGAAAATCATATGTGAACTCATCAATGAAGTCATACGAATGTTTTTCAAAAAACGCAAGTTCATTAATTTGTTTATTTGGTCAACCCTGAGGACAGGCCGTACTAAAAATGTTTTCTACTCAAATTTTCCCAATGTGAATACCATAACAAAGTGAAGGAAACAAAATCAAGCATATCGGAGACGACGAAATTTTGCGATTTTTCAAAATTAGGTTTGGAGTAGTGGGCCTCAACCAAATCGTCTTCTCATTGGTCAGATGATTACTAGTAACTTTCCTAACGAAATTATCATAACAAAAAACATATAGAAATCGTCCGAAAAAGGCGATAGACATTTTTCCGTCGTACTGGGATGGGCTCTAACCGATTTCAAACATATTTGAATTTTGGGGTTTTCGAGGAATGGACATTCATCTCACCAAAAACAAGACGTCGTTTCAGACCTGCGGCTCTTTAACTGTTATAAACTATTGAAGATACGACAAAAACACCCATTTGTATTCTTCTTTGAATACTGAATAAATTGAGCTTCCAATATTCAATAATTCATACAAATTTTCACTATTATTAATGGAAATATTGACAAACAATGAAATGCTGACTGATATTTAAATAACACCTTGACACACGTCGAGGTGCTAAAATAACGGTTTGGTGTTTGGAAAAATCTCCAGTAATATTCATTACTACACTAAAGGTTTCAAACAGTGCATCACAATTACTATTGAAAGGTAAAACGGTTTCTCATATTGCATATAATAGTCAACAGCTACTCAAACAAATATAAATATTTTCTACCGATGTGATTTTGTAGAAAAATTTTACTTTTCCGCACAATATGCAGAAAATTTCTACTTTGCGCACGCTCGTAGGAAAAAAATAACACCGTGAAATAGTTGTTAGATACACGCTCATTGAAATTAAATCAAGAGTTATTCTTCAATACGATAAAGTCTATTGTAATATGCAAACATAATATGACAAACTTCTGGAACTGCCATGATTCATTTAATTTGAAGTCCTCACATTCTAACACGAACGCGGGTGGGGTTTCCTCATCGACCACTCAAATAAATTAAATCTACCCACTTTGACCTTCAAAATATAGTGCCAGTGTTCTTCAAATAATCCTACATTATTCAATTCATTCACAATTCCAAAGAATCTGAGAGAGTTCTGGGAATGCTAACGAAATTTCATCGTCAGAAATAAACGTCATTGGTCTGAGACGTTTCCTTCACTGTGTTCTCGGAACATTATAGATAATTCCAGGGTTCTCGCTTCACCACTCATTCACGTATTGGTGTTTGTGTTTTTTTTTAAATACTTCATTCAATTCATAAAAGTAATACAATAATAGTAGTAGAACTTAACTATTATCACAGTGTGAGAATTTATTGAAAAAAATAAATTTTATGAGAAAAATCAACAATATTACCAGTCTGTATCATATTTCACCTACTTTTTCGAAGTGTATCTATAAAACCAGTCAAATCTTTGAAATTTTCTGAATTGTTATACAGTAAAGCACTGTATTTATCCAAAGCCACACATTTGTATCTTTTTCCGTTTTGAAGGAAGTTTAAAATATCTCTCTTGGATCACCACTATCATTACACAGGAGATTTTTTTTATATGCTCATAGCACCATTTCCATGGGACCTTCGAGATTAGACAGTTTTTAATACGGTACAATATGTTGTCAATATCGTCACATTTCGAACACAAATTGAAGTCGCTGAGGCCATGACATCTTCTTTAACAGAAAAAATTTCTGAAAAGTAATGTTTGAAGTTTCCTAGAGGTGAAATTACAAATTTTTCATAGTTAACAATATATTTCACAATATATTTCAATCAAGTTGTTCAGAACGTGGATACCCTTTGGATTTGTGACATCGTCTGCATGAGCCGAAGCTATCCTTATCCCGTTTGGAGTTTTTATGCCCTGCAGGGAAACATTGCATAGTCTCAAAAAAGGTTCCGTTGAAATACTGAATAAAATCATCGACAGGGGACAGCCCTGCCTTACTGAGCTCTTTAAATCGAATCTTTTAGACAGAAAGCCATTCATCATCATTAAAGAATTTGCAGTGCTATAAATGTTTTTCAATGCCTCTATTATTTTATCACTGAATCCCATAATATGCATAGTTTGCCAAACATATGAATGATTAACCCTATCAAAAGCCTGGGAAAAATCAATACTTATAATACCTCCTTCAGTTTTTTGTTCAGTTTCCCAATCTAAAATAGTATCCCTGATCAAAAGAAGGTTGTTGAAAATTGACTTTTCTGTTCCACAGTTCTGNGTTTTATTTTATTACTGAATACCATAATATGCATAGTTTGCCAAAGATATGAATGATTAACCCTATCAAAAGCCTGTGAAAAATCAATACTTATAATACCTCCTTCAGTTTTTTGTTCAGTTTCCCAATCTAAAGTAGTAACCCTGATCAAAAGAAGGTTGTTGAAAATTGACTTTTTTATTCCACAATTCTGCTCATCTCCTAAAATATTCGGCAACACATTTTTTATTCTTTCCGCTAGAATTTTCGTCAGTAGTTTGTAGTCCGTATTCAATAAAGCTATAGGCCTCCAATCATTGATTATCAATGGATTTTTCATCTTTGGAATGAGAGTAATAACAGCCTCAGGAAATTCTCTAGGGGGCAAAACTGCACTAGTGAAGATCTAATTAAGATATTTTGTTAATTCATTTCCTATCTCATTGAAAAAACAAATGTAAAATTCCATCGATACCCGGTGTTTTCTTTTTTGACACTGAATTCAAGATTTTCCACACTTCATCTTTATCGATTTCCTTGTTCAATTGCGTATTATCTAGAATCAACAATTTCTTGACAATATGAGATAGCTTAGATCGTACAGCCTGTTCCTCGACCTCGGAAGATTGAAATTTTTGTCTGTAGTGTTCAGATGCATGACGTGAAATATCTATAGAAGTCTTTGAAATTCCTTGGATTTCAGTTTTAATTTTTGAGATTACTGAGGCGCTATTTTTCCTTTCCTTCATCAGGTCATATAAGGAGTAATGATCATCGAGTTGGTCTTTAATGATCTGAAAATGCGACTGGTTTAATTTCAGCTTTATAAAGTAAATCTTTGTATTCTTTGGATATATATGCCCTGTCTATACGCGTAGCACAATTGTCTCTAATGTATGTGAATCCTTTTTTATCTAGATATATAGAATATTCCATGTATCAACTAAATTTGAGCTCTGAACGAGTCGTAAGAGCATTTTGCAAATTGACGTATTATTTTTAGAGCCACTTTGCTGTATTACACAATTGAAATCTCCTACTAAAAATAACTGGCAAATTGAAGTTGAAGTGTAGAAACAAATCATTTTGGAAAAACTTATTTCTCGAGCGATAGTTTCGACTACCTGAAGGTCCATAAATATTAACGTAGCGAATATTTTCGATAGTTACCGATACTATTCTACCGTCTTGAGAACAAAGTATATCCTTTATGTCATAGCCACATCTGTGTATAATTCCCGTACCGCGTTTTGCTTCACCTATGTTGCATATCATGGTATATCCAGGAGAGAGTTTCAAAAAATCTGTAGTCAATTCTTGTAAAAAAATAATATCAATATCATGCTTTCTGATAAATTCAGAAAGTAATTCTTGTTTGACTTGATTTTTAAGACCATTACAGTTAGCCGAAAGAAGAGTAAGTTGATTTGTAGCTATTTTTATGGACTAAAATAAAAACAAATAGTAGTAAGAAAGGTTCAATAAAAAGTTCTAAAACATATCAGCGTCGCTCCCTGGAGACTGATAACGGAGAGACCATCTACTCACGATATAACATATATGAATGAATGTTAAATAATTATCCATGTCATACGATTCATCAGATGAAAACCAGTCGTTTGTATTTATTTTTATTCACATTCGATCCTATTCCATTGATAACGTACAAACATATAATCAATCATTGAATAAATATAAAATTTTTCATAAAATCACTCACCATTATATTTTTGATTTGGTGTATAGGTCTTAGGATTCCCATGTATAACAATTATATATCTGTCAATATCATTTATATTTTTTTGTTTTCGTACACCTTCAGGGATTTTATCACACGGCAGAGAGTTGATTCCGAATATTAATGAGATCAGTATTCCCGCGATGATGATATTATCACGAAGCGTCACAAATCTGGAAAAAACTTTATTTTTCATTTCATAATTATAGGGTAAAATAAAAGAAGAAACATTTCTCATGCAAATGAGATAACTAATATCAACATATTCGAGTAACGCGATTTGTAAACATAACATTTCCCAAACGACAAACACAACATGATGAAAATAAAAACTTCACATTATGTAATGATTGATTCGATTATTTGAAATATACTCAGTATTTATTAAATCAAAGTCTCCCATTTAGGGTTGCCAAAATTATATTATCTTTGGAAGGATTATATCAGTTGTTAGAATTCCTTGTAGGAAGTGACTTGGTAGATATGAATAAATTACGCTAAGATGATTTATGTCACTTCTATAATTAATTGAATTTGGTTCTCAAAAAATTTTTGTCATTTCGAGAAAAGTTCTCTTTTTTGAATTGGATTCATGTTCTAAGATGATATTATCGTAATCAGGTCTGTGGTCTAGTTCAATCGTATGTTGAGCTTAGAGCACAGGTTTTTTTGAAATTTCTAATATCGCTTTTATGAGAACAAATTTTGTCTTTCAATTTCATTTTGGTTTGGCCAATATACTTTTTATCACATTGTGTGCAAGGTATGCAGTAGACTACATTTGAATTATCTGAAATTCGATCTTTGTCTTTTAATTTTGAAAAAATATTGTTCAATGTGAGTTGATTTTGTATGCAATTTTATTGTTTGGAATTTTCCAAAAAATGTTATCAAATTTATAATTCATGGATTGAATGTGAGGTAATGTAAGGTAAAAATTTTGTTGAATTGACTGATTATTAGAATTATCCTTATTGTTCCTGAGGGGATCAATGTCTATGGATGACTTATTGAAGATTATTTTATGTAAGAGTTTTTTTTTTGGTAACCATTGTTAATGAAAAGTTGTAAGAGTTTTTTGAAATTGTCATTGCGTAATGAAATGTGACTTGTTTTTACTACCCTGTTTTTCATACCTAGCACTAGGGTTATTTTTCATCTTTGTTGGTGGTAAGATTCATAATATAACAACCTTCCTGAAGCACTAGGTTTGGTACACCAGCTAGTGATTAATTTGTTGTCCTCTCTTCTGGTAACTTTCGTATCTAAGGAGGGAACGATACGATTAATGTCTTCTTCTTCTCAGTAACACCGTATAGAAGTAAACACAAGTAAGTTCACTCTCCGCCATATTTGGGTCAAGATTCCCCACCTTGATATTTATGCTCAGTCGATCTACGCCGCAACCGACTGAATCTGATCCATTTACCAAGCGAGCCAAGTTGAGGCATGGATTATTATTACAGAGTGAGTCGTTGTAAGTGGTGGTTTTGTATTTGTGACAAATTTCCTGTCTAGTTTCGAAATGAACAAGTGTCGAGTTGTGGGTTGCTGTAATTTGCAGATGATGTCGGCATTCATTTTTTTCGATTTCCAATTGACGAAAACAGATATATTTTTCTTGTACTCTTACATTTCAGATAAAATAGTTGATATACATATGGTACATACAGTAACTAAATCAGTGACAAAAATGAACGCTTATTCGACCTCGCAGGAACTACTTAAAGTGTATTTGCATCGGTGTCAGCAGGAAACGATGAGGAACCGTATAAGGTTCTGATGACGCTGCTGACTCGAAATCTTTCTGGTAACCTGATAACGGAGAGACCATCTACTCACGATATAACAACTTGTCTTCAGTTGATATTACTGACGCACCCTTTCGAATGTATTGGAGCTTTGGGACAGAGCCCGACCAGCTCATCTTTCAGTAAGTAATGACGATAATGATCATTGTTGCATGTTTTTGGTTCACATTTCTGACACAGTGCATAAGTCGGCATGATTTTGAGATCCTAAAGTAGAGAGGGCATCATTACACCAAAGATTCCAATAATCAATTATCACACGGTGTGGTGAGTGGTCGTTGGTTAATAATGCTGGCACACCCTCCTGAATATTCCAGTTCGAATCCCTTTCTCTGGTGAAGTAAGTTTAGATTTCGACACTGAACGAAATGATCAAACTCTGTCACCGAGTTGGAATCCGTTGTGTGAAAGGCCCGTATGAAGGTCACAGAGATCACTTCACTCCGGAGGCAACAAAAGAATAAGCCAATGCATGGGGTCTTGTTCAACTACATTGATGACCTTGACTTATTAAAGTGCCCGACCTCCGCTTTTATGAGGTCGTGTGCGTTGAAGTCAGAAACTGGTGGGTTCATCATGGCTTGCCAGGATGGTATCTTCAACATCTTAGTCTACCGCAGTCGCGTAATGTGTATAGAGTTTCCTGTGGAGGAGCATCTGAGACCCTAATGCACTTACTCTCAGCATGTCCAGCATATGCGTTCTTGGACAATATCCATCGACATTACGTGGTCCACCTACGGCACTCTTACGGTATTGACGAGGCACCGGTGTTGCTCTACGCTCCGGGGGATACTGAATCCATTGTGGGAAACGGAAAGTGCCGAATTTATTGAAACTATTGCTTCCCCACCCTATATACATAAAAAAACTGAAAAGAAACTGGTATCATAAATTTTTTTTGAAGATAACACTACACAAAGACGTGAAAGAAACAAATGATGATATTCACAAGACAATATTCGTCGTGTAGTTTAGGCAAATATAATAAAAAGATACGAAAAGATGAGCAAAGATAAGAAAACACGGATGATGTTTCAATTATTTTTTCGAATTCCGCAGGAGTTTATCCAGACCAGATGGTTGTTCTAATCATTGGAGTCATTGGTGAAATGATGCCTTCACTACTTTCGAATCTTAAGATTATGTCGGTTTACGGCATGAAGGTAGACATCTTGGGCGGACAAATGCAGAAGTCTGTCTTTTTTATCTTATTGTGGGGTAGTCAAACTCAGGGCAGTGTATGCCATGGTATCTGTATTATTTTCAATACGTATGTTTGGTGCATGAATTATTCAACAAATGAGGTTTAAATTTAATGCACCATTCAAACAACAATATTTTCACAGTACATTATTTCCAATCATCATCATTTTATTTCACTCATAAGACTGAGAATCTGCTACAGTACAATGAAATTAAACTGAGAAGTTCACTTCGAAAAGTTACTGTTTTATATAAACCAACTACCCGGTAACTTGTTATGTTATAAAAGAATAAGGGCTTTGTCATATGATAATATCCAAAATGATGCTGCATATATACACATTCTTGTAAGGAGTTTATTTGAAAATCAATCACTTTCTGTTTTTCAACTTCATCTTCAGGAATTATTTAAAATCGAAACTTTGACAAAAAACAGTTATTTTTCATAGATAATTTGGTCCTGGTACCTAACGTCCCCTCTAAAAATATAACTCATTTGAATCACTAATCTATTCAACTGATAATAACAATAAGGAGGGGATGGTCACCAACACCTCAGGCCTGGAAAATAAAGCCATTTTGTAAGTGAAATTTACTTCTTTGCATGATCTACACATCTTTGTGAGGAGTTTGTTTGGAAATGAATTGCTTTCTTCCTTTCTCTGGAATATTCCCATCTTCAGAATTTCATTGAATTCAAAACGTTAGCATAGAAACAGTTATTTTCAATGGGTAATTTGGTCCTAGTATCCAACGAATCTTTCTAGAAATATGAGTCATTTGAATCACTAGTCTATTCAACTGATAATAATAATTAGGAGGGGATGGCCAGTAACACCTCAGGAATGGAAAATAAAGCCATTTTGTATCTGAAATTTACTTTTTTTGCAAGATCTACACATCTTTGTGAGAAGTTTAATGGAAATTTATTGCTTTCTTCTTTTCTCTGGAATATTTCCACATCAAACTCATCTTCAGATGACTGAAACATCAGATGTCGGCCATTCAAGAAGAGAGGGTTCAATGTGAGTGATTTTGTACATCTGTGGTACCTATTTTATGAAAAAACTTAATGTGTCAAAGCTTTTTTTGTATAATTCAATGTTAATATGAAAGAAACGCTCTGGAAGTGACTGTGTAATTTAATGTTTATATGAATGTTCTTGTTTCAAAAGGATTTTTTCCCAGTTTGTTCCTGGAAGTGACTTTTGCGTATGATCTACATATCTTCATGAAGATTAGTCATTGTAGTTATTTGACTTGTTCCTTCCTTTGATATTTTCTCACATGCTTTGTTCAATGATGAGGAAGTAGACAAGGATTTTTCCCAGAAAACTAATGCCTTCTAAGAATATTCCCGTTTCATTTTGATCCCTTTACGTTCCCAAAATACAAAAAATCACTAATTCACTCGTAAAGAGTACCCCTGATGAAAACACGCATATTGTCTTTGGCATAGGTTTCTCAATTATTCATTTTATTTGTAGGCAAAATGTTTGAATACGACAAATAACTTCAGTGGTTTATGTAACGCAATAACTTTTCGGGGAAACTTTTCAGCAGATTCTCTATATTGATTCAGTTTCTCTTTATTTCTTAGATTGTGCAAGAAACATTGAGAGAAACTGTTTAGTTACTCTGCTGATTAGTACTCCTTTCATTCAGTTCTATAGGGTTTTCCATGAACTGTGTGAGTTTCACTACGTATGTATAGTGCATGAGTTGATCAACAAATGTGCTTTCTATGTAATTCACCTTCAAGAAAAACAACATTTTCGAATCACAAGATGGACTTGAAATCGTTTAGAAATTCAGAGTTCATTCTTTCAGTAGTTGAAAAAGTGAATCAAATAATTTTGTCATGTGAAGATTATAATCTCTATTTCATTTAATCTGTTTAATTGTCTTGTAATGGAACGCCCACTTCTCAAAACTCAATGCTTTTAATTTTGAATTCATATTTATGTATCATATCTGATAATATCGTGCCATATAATATGCAGATAGTGATCTGATAGTATCAATTTATATCTGTAAATTGAATTCATCATTATTAAAAACTAAATCGATTTGGGGTGATCATATCATATGTTTTCATCTCTATTCAGTACATTACATACTTTTCTATTTTCAGTTTGATTATAGTATATTTTCCAAAATTTCATCATACTTTTGAATTATTATCACGTATAACTGTTTTGACAATATATTCTAAATATCTCATGAGTTCACGATATCATCAGTCAACAGATGTGACTATGTACTTATGTTATGTTCAATCAGAAAACTTTCCAAAAAAAACCCCACTCTAAAATTCATGTCACGAACTCATGAAACATGTTTGACAATATTATCCAGGGTAAGTATTCATGACAGCACTGTTATTTTTGTCAAAATAAATTCAATTAATTTCAATACTTATCATGTAATTACCTGAATATGATCTCCATAACTGTTTGTCGTATTTCACTGAACAACTCTGAGTTATATTTACTAATGTAGTCGTTGCCAAAAATAATTTCGTACGCGCAGATTCATGCTTTTCTATAAAAATAGGAATTTCATTAAGTTTATTGCTACATCGAACATCATAGAGGGAAACTGAAATTTTGTTTCATTTGAATGAAGTATCGTTACCATCTCTTTATTTATTATTATTGTTGTTTTTATTTTATTTTTATCGTTGTTTTATTCATTATTATAGTTCGGAAAGTTCGAAAATATTCAAAAATTTTGCACATGTCAAAAGTAAAAGTAGGTAAATTATAATATTATTCTCCACTCGATTGCTTATGGCAGATGAATAATTTCAAATCATATGCTTTCACTGAAAAGGAGTCAGTGTGCCGTGGACCTCTGACTCTAGAAATTCGAATATACGTTTTTGGACTTACCTCCATACCTAATATCAGTTCAATTGTCCGTTTGTTGAATTCATCTATGTCTGGAGGAAACAAATCATTATATTTATTTTTCAAATAACACAATTGTATAGGAACTTGTTATAGATTTTTCACATTATAAATTGTGGGATCGAACGAATTGAAAAAATCATGCCCCAGTAAAAGAGGTCCACTATTTGCAATGACATGAAAATCAAATTTCCACGTTTTCCGTATCTTCAATTCCAAAATCATGAATATTTGTATTGAAATTCAATTCATAAAATGATTTTAACAAAAAAACCGAAATCTGCCTCCGTCTTCAGAAATGGATAAAAAATTCGAATATATTCGCAGTTATTCCTTTTTTGATAGCTCATTTCTTTCGACAGATGTCGAAGAAGTAAAATAAAAAAAAATAATTTCTCCCAGTGGGACTACAAATCGGCAAAAACTGTCAGATCAACTACTCTTCGTTCCAGTGCCATGACAGGTATTGAATTATTAAAAAAAATATCTGTGCAATGTTCCTCAGAGAGCAGGAATCAAGTTACAAGGGCATCCTAGCTAAAACCAACTCGAAGTAATTTGTTTCGATACGGGCAGGGTGACCAGCTGCGGCAAATCTGGCATATATTTGTGCAATGTTTTCTAAGGAGAACACTTTTGCAGTAGTATTTGTAGAAAAGCAATAAGTATTATTTTCCATTTATTGGAGAATAACCACCCGCGTATAGGTCAGGTAAACCATATAGTGCCCCCTACCTTCCAGCAGTTCCCCTTCAATAAAATAGTTAGGGAACTAACTAATTTTGTTA
>NW_019294936.1:5837-21387 GCF_000500325.1 Leptinotarsa decemlineata
AAGTCACAGAAGTGACTTGTGCGTGATAACATAAATATGACAGATAATAACATTATAAATAACACATAAATAATAATAATAATTGAAATATTACATTTTCACAATGACATTGAAATATCTCAATCATGAAATAAAATGTATTGAAATATCTATTAATCAGTTTTTAATAATCAAATTTGATGGAGAAGGTGTAATTAGATCCAAACTGAAACTTTTACAAAAGAATTAACAGTCGAACAGAACGAATGAAACCGGGGTACATAGAAAATATTCTATATATTTGTGTACTAATTTTGCTGTAAGATGTTATTTTTCAATTTTTTCAATTATTTGGTGGATCGCTTTCCGGTTCCTCTGATATACATATGTTTTCAACTCTCTTTTGAATTTTGATATCGATTGTTGAATTTTTATTTCATCAGGAAGAGTGTTGAAAGCCTTTGGACCCAAAAATTGATGACTTTTCTGGCCTACTGACTTGCTCATTATCGGTCGGACAAATTTGTTTTTTCCTCTGGTGAGATACGTATGATCCAGATTGAGAAGGTGAATTATTTTTTAATACTGCAATACTCAGCTGTTCAAAGTAGAAAAAATTCAACAATTCCGTTGGTTCCTATCAACAACATTCCGATTACAACAAACGGCTGCATACTATTCAGTTTGAATAATATGTCTCGTTAGTGATCCTGGTCTTGTTGTAGAAGATTGGAATGTTGAATTCAAGCGGGAGTAGTCATTTCCATCAGTTCTTGTAGATTGAGAAACATTATATTCAATTTTTGATGATAAATTGTTATTGTTGAAATTGTTTCTGCTCCGTATCTCCGAAACGAAGTGTCCTATCGAAAATAATTAAAGAACAAACTACCCTTACAATAGTCCAAGTAATAGTAATGTTCAATAAACACCCTGTATAACTACGAAACCTCGTCAATATCAGCTTATGCTATATGCATCCAAGTACGTAGTAGTAACCTAATCTGAATGTATGCATATTTTTCTATTCCAATACGCAATCATCCCTAATTAATTTGTATCCCAACACACCATTGCCAACAAATGTAGGGTGCGAATCCTGAAATTTCTGAATGATATTTTTCAGTTCCAATATGTTTCCGAACAAATCATGAAAATACGACAACCGACCAAAAAACTTCCAAAAGCTTTTATTTCTTTATCATTGTGAGAGTTTTTGTTGACTTGAACTACATTATGTGAATACATCACATGAGGAAATCGGATAATGGCTTTTGGAAAACTTTTCACGCAAACTATATGACCCCAATCTCGAAGAAAAAGCTACTTTACCCAACCAGATATAGACGTATCTGTCATCTATAATTTAGATATAACCATTGTGCTGAAAATTATTTCTAGAAAAGTTCCAAAGTCGAGAAATGTCATGATGATTCCATTATACTCTGAAGGCGAAGATGGCACAGTTTTCAGTTATTTTTTTTTTCAAATTCGTAAATCAATTTCATTCAAATCCGTAGCTCCGAAAAAAATGTTATTGATTAGTATTTTCCATTCGTGTTTAGCTATAGTGTAATATAAAATGTTACTAGAATTTCTGTGCGTTGGGTTGAGTCCGTATATTCATATTTCATCATTTTTTCCTTGATATTAGTCTGGCAAGCAAATGTTTCAATATAAAGGGCATTTCTGTGGTAAAATTCGAAATTGAGAGTATCTGGTACAATATTAAATCAGAAAAATAATAAACTAATAACAAAATAACTAATATTACTAGTACGTACTTGTTCATAGCTACATTCCTACCTATCAAACGAAGGTGTTTGAAAAATAAACACAAACTTTTATCCAGCCACAACGGCATGTCACGTATGATTTGAAAATAGTTAATAATAACAACAAAACAGTAACGCATTATCATGAACATAAACATTGAAAAATAAAAAAGCACGTTCAATGAGAAGGCTGACACTCAGACTCATCGATAATTTTTGAGGCAAAACTTTGACGCTTAATTCGTTTCATTTCCCAACGGTGTTTTGGTTTTGTGATACGTGCGGACGGGCGTTGTTGTGCAGCAGGATCTGCCTGTTTCTGTTGACCAGCAGCTGATCCAATTTTCGTAACATTTCATTGATTTTCTCACAATAAAACTTTATTGTTTAACCTGGTTGCAGAAAGTTGGATTGACCCCACCTTACAGTAACCATGGTTTTTCTTTGGTGGGTTTTTGCTTTCGGGTGGTGCCTGGGTGGTATTTCTCAAAGGCATATATGCTTGAATATTATAAAATTGACGAACATAATCCTTGGGTAACTGCTAATAGTCATTTCTCTAAATAGCTTCTCTAACAATGGGTACAAAATCTTCAATTCAATGATTTTTCTCTTGAGAAATATTGTGGAATGAAAATGTATTTGTCAAAATCATTCAAATTCCATTATTGAATATTTGAGTATTTTACATACGTATTTTTTCCAATGGTGAGAGAATGGACAAGTTTTTTCGAGTTTGATACCATTCGAAAAAAATCTGTATTCGATTTTAGTTACCTATCAATGAAGTCATCTATCATTGTCATTATTATTATCATCACTTCTATCATTATTATCATCTTTATTATCGTTCTGATCGAGAAAAAACTAAAATTCATGCAAATCATCATGAGAGCAACAAATTATTCAGAAATTGAAGTGAGCCAAATTGATTGTGAATATTTTCGATGAACTTGGTAAGAGATTTTATCCCTATAACTGATTTTTCTTTGGAATTCGCCTCATGACGGAAACTTTCACGGTGGAGTTGCTCTTTTCAGAGGAAAGAATCCGTAGAGGAATTTAAGATTGCTCGATCACGCATATCCGATAGCTGAGCTATTTCTGATTTAGAATTGAAAACTTTTGTATTCTCTCCTGATAGATTGTGTTCATTGAATACGAAAACGATAGAAAGCCAGAACCTTTCAGTTACAGCTGCTGAACTTATAAACTCTGAACTTATAAACTGCTTGAATTTCAACTGAACTGCTCTGATTTTTTCAAAAATAGATAATAATAATAATAAAAATACGCCTTTATTCACCATAAAAATACAGAAGGAATAGACAAGAATGAAATAAAACAGTATACAAAAACAAAAAAAGGAAAAAAATCCAGTATATGGTCAATAGGCAGAGTATCAGCCAAAGGATACTTTTACTCTATTCGTGAATTCGAACTATTTCGTAGTTAGTGACTTCCAGTACTGATTTTCTCATGCTTTTTTTGATATTGCTTTATTTTTACGATGATCTTGTGTTTTTTCACAGGCGGTGGAGTATGCAACACTGAAATACCCGATTCAAATTCGGTTTCTGACTCGATGTGCTATGACATTCAAGAATGTAACCTTTTTTGACCATTATTCATGTCTATTACTGAAGTTTCTTCCCAACACAAAATCGTTATTTTTAACACCTCGACACGTGTTTCGATCACCAAGTGATCATCTTCAAGAGGAAACTGGAAACTTCGCGAAACTGAAGTTATTTATTCTATACAGATATATCATACAGGTATACCACCCTACACTAATTTTGCAATTAGCCTTATCTATTATTTTACAATATGTCCTTTTGTAATGTTGAAATCTTATAGCTATATATAAAACAATTGTCAGCTATATGAAAATTGATTTCACAATATTGCCTATCTAAATATATTTTTACAATGTGTCCTTATGTGTAATCAGTAAATCCAATAATATTATTTTAACAAGCTATTTGGTATTGGTCCCTCATCGTAATTCATAATATTATTATGTTTACTTATTTCTACACTCTCATAGACATCTAGTTGCCTGTTGTTGTTATACAGTAAAAAACTTCAGAAAACTTTCCAAGAAAAATAGTTTTCCATGGGGATTTCTCCCAGTACAGGTATTCAACCATAAGTTCAACTTCGGTGATTTCTCTGACCTGAAAGTTTCAGTTTTAATCCGCCATAAAGTATGCATTAGTCACGGATTACGATTTTCAACACGAAATGCCATTTAGAGGTTTATGACGTAGAGTGAGATCTTGCTAGGAAAAACTTTTGCTTCGTTCCCATGTTCTTCCACCTCTGACTGACATTTACTCTTCAGAGCATTCGTGTTCATTTCTTTTTTCAATAAAATATACTGGAATTTCGAATGAGAAAGATCTATTTTGTTGCTAACTTTTCCATGAGAGCAATTGCGATGATTCTATTATGGTTTAGGGATCATATTTTATGAAAATTCTGAACTGAATCCGCTTTCGATAGAAATAGTTGGGTCTCCTACTGACACCCTATGTTCCATGGGATAAATTCGGACGTCTGCGTTTGCTTTGACTGTTTCCACTTTCCATATTGCACACAGTTCACAGCACAAAACTGAACTGAATATTAATGATGGTTCAGTCATTAAATAAATACCTAAGTTTTTACCTGATACATATTTTTTTATTTACTGTACTGTACTGAATGTAATCATTATCTTAGAAATGTTAATACCTGATATTGTGAGGTCGACTTCATCATAATTTCTTAGGAATGGATTAAATCTATAGAAAGTGTATTATTCCTCTTTCATGTTCACCTAGGGAAGGTATTATACATATTTATCATCATTTGATATATTTTTTAAAAGGGTATTTCCCATTTTAGAGTTTTTATAACAGAAATTACGAAACTGTCGTCAGTTTTGAAACAGATCTTGATTTTCGTAACTGAATTATAATAACAGATCAAAAAAAATATTTACTCAACGTATTATTCTACGAATTTTAGGCCCATGAATGTTATCCTTACCGCGCTCAGCTGATGAGCCAACGTTCTCATCTTCCTTTATCTCACAGCAAATTCAATTTTCCAATTATAATTATGATTATCACTAAGTGTCTGATAGTTGCTGATATTTTCTTTTATGGATACCAAGTTAGTATATATGACTGATGAAGGTAACGTCAAAATACCTAGCTGTACAAACCACGGCTTACAACTTTCCAATCTGTTTAAACCTACAATTGCTCTAATTGCTCTTTTTTGGAGTAAAAAAATAGGCTGTAAGTAGATAGAGTGTCCCCAATTTAATAATCCATATGTCATAACATTATGAAATAGTGAATGGTATGTCATGATAGCCGCTTCCCTACCTAAATTAATTTCAACTTGTCTAATAGCATAAATGGCCTTAGATAACCTACTCGAAAGATTGTCTGTGTGAGTTTTCCACGACAAGTTACTGTCCAAGTGGATTCCTGAAAACTTTAACGACTAAGCATCATTTCCTTGGTTTGAGAATATCATAGAAGCTGTTTTCGCTTTATTGATTTGTAATTTATTCGCGTTGAACCAATCACTAGCTGACTCAGTTATGTGCTGGATAACAGTGGTTTCCTCTCCTTGTCTTACACTCGTATAAAATGTTGTGTCGTCGGCATATGAGATAGTCTTCATATTAATTGAAGAGGGCAAATCGTTTATATATATAAGAAACAGCAAGGGTCCAAGAATACTGCCTTGTGGTACTCCATATTCTATTGAGGATTGTTTACTGAATTTATTGTCATGGTACACAGATTGTGTTCGATTTGTCATATAAGATCACATCAAATCAAGAGATATACCTCTGAGACCATAGTATTTCAGCTTTTCGAGTAAAATATTTTTTGAGACACAATCGAAAGCTTCACTCAGATCAACAAATACGGCCAAGGTTGATATTTTGTCGTCGAATCCCTCTCCTATGAAATTGGCTAGCTCAAAAACTGCCCCAGCAGTACTTTTCCGCTTTCTAAATCCAAACTGCGAACTTGTGAATGAATTATTTTGTTCTAAAAATGAGGCTATTTGTATTGCAATTATTTTTTCAGCAATTTTACAGAAACTGTTGGGCAATAAACGCTATTATTATCATTATTATTATATACTTAGAGGTCATCTGCAAATAGGATGCATTCTGAGTACTTAATAACCGACCATTTAGCTTCGGGTGTATGATTTAAGTTGAAAATGATGGAATATATAGAATCACAACCTAACAATAATGTTTTGGTTTCAATGCGAAGATATTTCTTAGAATTTGATGCCTACTATTATGGAATTTTAGTAAAGATGCATGTTATGTGGTTCAACATGCATGTAAACATCAACATTGCTTGCTAGAAGTAGATGCTAGCTTGATTATCAAAAAGCGCGTCAAGCGACAAAACTTTCGTTCTGATGAGAGAGAGAGAGAGGTACTTATCACTGTAATGAGCGAGGTCCGGAGGACTAAGGCCGTTTAACCAAACTTCAAATTATATTTGTGAATTTGACCAGAACGTTTATTCCAAAACCGGTGCCAGACATTTTCATCATCCGTAACGAAAATCAACAGCGTTACATTGGCGTAATTAGATTTGGTTTGTTGGGTTGACCTGCGGCAATAGAGGCGGCACAACTTTGTCCAACCTGACCCGAATTTCTTGTGATGGTCTAGTGTGTTGTCTCGGCCCGCCTCTGGACGAGAAACTAATTAGAACCTTGTTTGAAGAGAACATTTCTCAGATGTACCCCTCTCGCAAGTCCATGACAAATTGTACTGACGAATAGTCGAGGCATTGCAAGGGTAGAAACAATATCTGAGGCAGAGAGAGACAGAGGAAACTAGTTTTGCATGCATTAATAATGGAGTTGCTGTAGTAAATTATCAGACTGACAAAACAAGCGAATGTTTCGCAGTTTTCTAACTGTGGGAAATTAAAAGGATGGTGCATCCTTTTTGAATGATATAATTATTGATGTAGCGTTACTTTTCCATTCATCACTGGTGATTTTTTTATTTCTTATCATTTTGTATCTTTTCAGACTGTCGTCGAAAAAATTCTTGAATTGATTTCAGAAGAACGAATTTGACACAAACATAAATCGAAAGGTTATTTAAAGAGTTTTGTCAGTTTTATTGTTATGTGTTTTTGTAGCTCCATATTTATTCCGCTGTGATGTTTACTAATCGATAGAATATTTTGTTCGTTCTTTTTTAAATTTTAATTTCCTGACTNATATTTTGTTCGTTCTTTTTTAAATTTTAATTTCCTGACTCTTTTCAGCTTATTACAATTTGAAGTCGTCGAGCGATTTACAGCCAATGTTTCTCTAAGAATTCAAATTGAACCGAAGCACTACCGAAACAGTCTCGAAGTTGATTCCCAAAGTGGTCAACCAACAGTAATCCAAGACAAGGATTTGGGGACCATGGTGGAGACTGACCCATCACAAATGGTGTGTGGGTTAGCATCAGTTCTCATGCGATCTTCAATGGTTTGAAACGTATTGAAAAGGTCAATTTGCTTGAAACATGGGTGCTTCACAGTCTGAGCAATCGACAGTAGCTGTCACGTTCAGAAATCTGTTCTTCTATGCTGTTGCGTAACCAATACGTTCTTTTTTCGATTGGATCGTCAATTTTGTTGAAACTATATCCTCTACAACAACAAGAAACGTTCAGGACACCCAAACACTTCCCAAAGGCAGAAACCCATCAAAAAAAGACCATGATTACTGTATGGCGGTCAGCGGTTGGTATGATTCACTATATCTTTCAACAACCGGATCAAACCATTACAGCAGAGACCTTCTGTGAGATTAGATGATTTGAAATTTCGGTTCTCGACAATGCCTATTTGCACATTTCACAAATCGCTGTCCAAAAATTGTACAAATTGAGCGTCGAAGCTCTGCTACACTCCATAACACTGCTATACTCTCCAGACCTCCTGCCAATCGACTGCCATTTTTCAAAGCACTCTGGCAGAAGTGCAGTGTTATAAACGGTGATCATTTTGATCAAATCGAATAAGTATCCACTGAAATAATACAGATCAAAGTGGACAGAATTCTTAATTCATGAGAATACATGCAATATAATCGATTTAGCTCTGTGTATGAATTTTGAAATTATATTATTAGGCACAAAAAACTGAACTGAATTGTTTTGAATGTTATACAGGGTGGATGCTGTGCATAAAAATATGATTTCAATACATTACTTTTCTGTTATCTTATAAATCCGCTCTTGAATTTTGGGAACCGTAACAAATGTTCATTCGATGGTTTTTTGCAATATTCAACAACTTTGGAACGATCTTCGCTGCCAAGCATGCCCAAAATTTGGCATAAACCAACCGATGCTCCTCCATGAGAATTTTCTTCGCTTCCTCAACATTTTCATTGGTTCTTTACCTGCTGGGACGTCCACAGGGTGAGCGTCGTATTTCACATCTTCTCGACCTTCTGTGAAAAGCTTGAATCACTTGTGAACATTTTTCTGACTCGGAGTACAACCACCGTATGCTACTGTCAACATTTCAAGTGAGCGACAACATCGGTACCAATAAATTTAACATATTCTTCCCGAATATTGCTGAGGATATCATTGAATCGCTACCTACCTGCAACATCTCCGCTCTTGATTATATTTCTAGCCTCCCAAAACCAGTTAATTAATTTTTTCTACAATCAGTTGAACATGAAGAAGTAACACTTGTGATTCGAAAACTCAAGAATACCTCTAGCTATGAAATATTTCACTTATAGATCACTGATCATTCAAATTTATGAATCCGGCAAGTTACTGACTAATTGGTTTATTTCACACAGTAACTTCATGGACTGGACTTTTCAGTTTTCTGTTTATTACACTTTCGTTTCTTTTTCAGTGTATGTTAGTTTGGAAAAAGAAGAACAAAAATATCGACTGAATTAAAACGAAATTATACAACTTCTTAGTTTCTTTTCATAACGTGTTTTTGAATGTCGAAGTTAACCCATAAACAAAAATATCGACTCAATTAAAACGAAATTATACAACTTCTAAGTTTCTTTTGATAACGTGTTTTTGAATTTCGAAGTTAATTGAAAAATATAGTTACTTTTCCGTCTGTGATAAAATTTTCCAGGTGAATGAATATTCACATTTTGGTTCTATTGATCTGATTTTGAAAATAACAAGTGATTTTTGTTTTGCCATATTCGTAGAATATGGGTTCAAAACAATATCGACGAATAAATTTTTTTTACTGCTTTCAAATTAATAATAAATATTACACTTTTTTGATTATCGATTGAATATATCACCGCGAAACTTCATTACACAAGCAAATAGAATCAATATTTCTTTTAAAATATGTTTTCACAGTTTATTGCTGAAAATGTTTCGTAAATTTTTGAAAACGCATCAGTTGAAATCATCATTTCTAGTGCATGAAGGGCGAATTTTGCCCAAGAAATCATCCCAACGAAAATACGATATGGCTTTATCCAAGCAAGACATTGAACATTGAAATATCATACCTTATTCGAGCAGCTCTCAATATTGATGATTGTCGTTCATATGCTACCAGGTTATCGAATAAACCACTCTCGAATCAACACAACTTATCTGACAAACAAGTAATGTATCATTATTATAATCCTCTTTCTTTGACGCAAATACGTCTCTAGGAGAATATCAACATCAGTCGGCGGTCCACTAATCTCGTAAAAACTGCAAATAATGATTAATCACAAGTCGCAAATTATTCATCCCGGATGAATTGTTTTTCTTGAATTCGCAAAATTTCCCAACGAACTCGAAAGAATTTCCAGATTCTCGACAGATGAATAATCAGCATTCCACACAGCTGAATGAAAAAGAAAAATCGATGGTTTCGAATGTCAGTCTGTCCCAGAAGAATTACCGATTCGCTTTTATTAAAAGCAGCTCCAGCGAGTCCTGTCGATAGATTTTTCTCATTGTCAGATTAGATTNCAAACTACCCTTACAATAGTCCAAGTAATAGTAATGTTCAATAAACACCCTGTATAACTACGAAACCTCGTCAATATCAGCTTATGCTATATGCATCCAAGTACGTAGTAGTAACCTAATCTGAATGTATGCATATTTTTCTATTCCAATACGCAATCATCCCTAATTAATTTGTATCCCAACACACCATTGCCAACAACGTTATCTTTCTCCAGCATGTCCTGGCGACTGGCCTAATGGAGGCTTTATTACGCTCGCCATTACTCCATTTGACAGCAAACTGTGAAATTCGCGACAAACTGCTTGGCGAGCAGATAAAAAAGTTAGTGTCAAGAGGACGCAGATAATAAATATTCAAAAGGCTTTAAATTACATTCCTTTTATTTTGCATGCAGATTGATCGTTTTATTTTCGAGGATAGAGAGTTTCGGAAAACTCATATTTTTCAAGGATCAAAGAAGTCGTTCGGAATGAAAAAAGTTGCGAGCTGGCTTCTATTTATCTTCCGTTCTTTTTGCAGTTATAGATATCAGACGAATGTGCATGACAATACTTGAGAAAGGACATCAAAATTGGAAAACAGGATAACCTTCAAGGAAATTTCCGGGGAAGCAAGATAGGAAATGGATTTAAAATGGTTTTGATATCAGATATATACGGCAACGTTATTGATTTTTTGTTATTAATCGGTAATTCGTGAAAGGAATATATAATGTAATGCACGGATCATTTCCGTTCTTGAGGTTACTGAATACCTACATACTTTTTTTTGAATGATGCAACCATTTTTCCTTTATTTTCAGTATTTTAATATTAATGTAGGTTACAAGAAAAACTTTGAAGCTTTATCACTTCTATTATATGCGAGCGCTTTTGACAGCTGATCGTGCTATCATCATGTAGGCTCTACTCAAACAGTTTGAGTCAACAACAGTAAAGTACCTTTCATTATAAACCCATTCCATAATATATATTTTCTGAGATATATTGCTTTGTCCATGCATGTGTTAATATGTGGAAATTACTCTGTAGAACACCAGTTATATTTTTCATTTTCACCTCAAGTGTACGTTTTTCTTGTATTATTTAATGTATTTTTTAAATTTATTTTTTTGCATCACTTCTAGATATTTCGAAAAATGCGTATGTGTCATATCTACTATTTATACTTATCACCCTGCATCTTCTCAACCTATACAAGAATTTGATTTCTCACAGGTTTCCCCACTTTGTTGTACATTATTTAGGTGCGCTTATGATACTTCAATGTTGTAACGGTTTCTTTTGTGCAATAAATTATTATTATTATAGTCATTTTGGGGGTTTGTCTAGGAAAGTGGACACACCTAGATGTGAATTTGTTTAAACATTGTATTTTGGCTTCATGAAAGTATTCTCATACTTCACATATGATTCGACGGCCGCAACTTCAAAAATTGGAGATCAAAAGTAAAAAAACGACTTTTTGCAGGTTTTTTGCCAATATCTCGTTTCCAATGGTTTTTATGCTAATTGTATCCAGTATCTATATTGTAGAGAACTGAATTCTCTACAACTTTTGTTTCAAACATATTTTTTCATACGTTGAATTGTTTTTGAGATGGAAGGCAGCGCGAGCGCAGATTAAATATTATTTGATCAATTGGTTGTCTCGATCAAAATCAGCTCATTTGAGGTTTATAAATCATCAATTGATGAATAATTATGAATGAGTTTCATTTTTATCAACAAATACATTTTATTTNGGTATGTCAACTTTCCGAAATACAGGCCTAAATCGACCTAAAATGACTGGGCAATTTCTGGAATTGATGTCATTCAACAATTCCTGAGCAATACTCATGCGACGGTTTTTCATCAGAATTCTACAATTGTGCTACAAGCTTCCTGCCCAAAATTTTCAAAAAAATTACATGGAATGAGCCAACCGATATGGCGACATCTTCAGCAACTTCTATAATAGTGATTAAAAGATTATCCAGTACAATTTCTTGCATTTTTTCAATATTTTCATCGGTTATTGATGTGCTGAGGCGTCCACAGCGAGCGTCGTTCACGTCTGCTCTTGTACCACTTGTGAATATTTTTATGGCTTGGAGTATACTATACACCGTACACCGTATAGTTGTTTTGTTCTTTTGCTGTGAACTGATTTATTTTGGTCAAAAAACCCATGAGCCAATGTTTGTTTAGAATGGAACAGACTATCGGAAATACATTTTTGAATTGTAAACAAATAATAAGAAAAAAATAACTTTGGAATAATAATTAGGGGTTGCGTTTTCCACCCCTTATAAACATGGGGTAAATCAAATAAATTAATGACTAAGTGTCTTTTTGGTAGAACAAAACGTCAGGTTGATTTCAATATTGTAACTTTTTCAGTGCTTGAGAAAAAAATTGTTATACAAATTTTATGTACCCCCTTTAAGGGGCTGTATCTGAAAGATCCTACCTTTTTTTCGATGAGGAATCACCTCCTTGAATATTTTACACCTATTTAGTTACACCCTGTATTGTGTCATCTGCATGATTTTCTGAATATTTCCTCTGAAATACTCCCAATAATTCAATCGCGAGACGTCGCGAAGACTCCGTCATTTATTACCCCAACGAAACGATTAATGCATGGCGAAATGTGCTATCCCAATTCATTTCCGTAATCCCCGCAGAGCTGTATTAATAATGGTTGTTTGCTCCAATGGAGCGTGAACAGACGATGTATATATCCCCAAATTGAATGCAATTAATTGATCGAGCAGCTGCCGGGTGAAAGAGTGTTTTCTTGATGCGTGCACTGATACATTCGATCATTGCTTTACCTCATTTTTCATGGATTATTGCCGGGAAGAGGACTATGAAATATAAATCCTGTAGCTGGAGATTTTTCCCGACCGATAAATTTCTATGGTTCATTATTTATGACGAAAAGTTTTTTGTTGGTGCCAAGGAATATCATAACGGATTTTAGAGATGCAGAGTAGATCGAATTCTCGCTCCTAACTTTTTCTTTTCAAGGAAGAGTTATTTTTGGGGACATTCAATTTTATTGCATTCACTTTCGCGGTGAGAAGCGATTCAACTTTCGATTCTCAAATTGGATTCGATATCACTTGTATCTCATTGAAAATATCATCAAATTTTCTCTTTAACGCTGCCTGCTTGTTGAATTTGAAACAGTAGAATATTGATAGGAATCGCACGTGAACAGGTTAGATTCCGTTAATCCCCAGCTTGCAGAAATTTCAACTCTTGAGGGTTGTAGATTATAGGGGGCAATGTCCCCTATATTTGGAATAACGCAATAGAGAAACAGTCTAGAGTTGAATACTTATGATGCACTGTTTGGAACCTTTGGTGTAGTAATGAATATTACTGGAGTTTTTACAATATATGTTTATATAAAACAATTTTCAGCTATATAAAATTCAATTTCACAATATTGCTTATCCAAATTTATTTTTGCAATGTGTCCTTATGTAGTAATCAGTAAACCCAACAACATTATTTTATTTTGTTTCAACAGGTCCGTCATCATTATTCATAATTATTGTGTTCACTTATTTCTACACTCTCATAGGCATCTAGATACCTGTTTCAGGTACCTGCGTCTTGTGTGTCCTTATATAATAGTTAGGTAAATTATAATTTTTATAGATTATAAGCTATATAAAATTTAATTTCACAATATTGCCTATNTCAAATAAAAAACGTCCTTTTCTGTCAATCGTCTGATAAGTTTCTTTTGGTTTTTATTGTTGTCCATTGAATGCTTCCGTTTATCTGTTATCATGTTCTTGAAGATTTGATTCCTGATCTTTTTTCGAACTAGTCCCTTCGAGGAATCGGGCATATATTGAATCGAACTTCCAACACTAGAAAGTGCTTGAGGATATCGTTACTATAAAATGCTATAAAATGTTGAACATTTTATAGCATATCATACTGTTACAAAATATTCATAGTATTGCCAATTGTCAGGGTGTAATTTACACCCTGAAAAACTTCTTTGGGTATTTTTTTGGACCGAAATTTACGAACTACTTTCTATGCAGAACTACTACTACCAATTCATCTTCGTCTTGCAATTGGCCCCTAATTGCTTTGTGCTCATCTAGGTTGAATATTTTCAGTTGTTCGAGTTCAAACTCATCTTGGTAATCAATCCTTTGACGAACAGCTATATTGCTAGTCACATTTTTTCAGTATGTTTTCCTGACACTTTTGATGAATACTGCTCTCATATTTCCGATATCATGCTGACCTATAGATGCATTTGAATATTTTCCGTAGCTTCTCTTTGAAGAGTCAATATCGGATCATCATGTATCGCGGCCACAGAAGGCCACTGCATATTGATATTGGACGGCTTTGCATTCATTGCGTTGAAATTACGTATTGACTTTCATCTGCATATTAAAAAGTAGTCAGACTAATGTTTCTCCATGCATTCATAGTCGATTTCTGGTTGGTCTTCAATTTTCTCTGAACTCACTCACAGAAACTTGAATTCAGAGATAAATTTTTCAACTGACAGTCTGTAAACATTTTTATATTATAGATACACTGATTCGATGAAGATTTTATTTGAAACTCGTTTCGCTACATGATTGCTTCATCAGTTGGGCCGGTACATCAAACTATTCTACGATGTCTTGGAACAGGATCGAAAACATAGACTCCGGAAGTGAAAACGGCTATATTTTACCAAAAATGTGTCAACAAAATTCATATCTCTGAAGAAAGGTTGTTTGGGTGACAGAATCAATTTTTTCCTTCAAAAACAATTGTTTTCTTGCCAAAGTTTCGAATTTAATTGAGTTCTTCTTCAGGGCTCTGTAACAATGCGTTTTCATAAACATACTTCCCACAAAAAATTTCAAAATAACCGCATCAACCTCGGGGGTTATTAGCGGAAGTACAATCGATTACAATACTGATGAAATTGTGAAGAAAAAAAAAATATCGAAACAATTAAATTCTTTCAAGAACGTTGATGTCTTTCAAAAAATTATTAAGATTTTCAATATTCTTCAGCTTTAATGCTCGATCGAAATCACCGGATAATTTTGACTGACGTCTGTTCTCTTCATAAGCCGGACACTCATTGACGATGTGTTTAACACTATTTATCTGATCACAATATATGCATTTTACAGGATCTTCTCTTCTCATCAGGTGTTGGTGCGTTAATCTGGTGTGTCCGATTCTTACACGGGAGAGAACAACTTGATATCTTCTCGAGATTGAGTAGTAATTCTGACTTATTATTCTCGAAGGAGGTCCATCTTTCTTCCCACTCATTCATCATGTGTTGCTTGATTACGAAGTGGTAGTATACAATTCCTGTATGGAAGGGAATCCAGATTATTTCAATACATTTATCGCTCTGAGATAATTCCCATAGTTCTTTTTCAATGATGTGAGGAATGGCATTCAGGGGGTAGAGTTGCTTGATACTTTGGGCAGCACTGAACAAGTCAGTGAGAATAACAGAGTTTCCTTTTAGTTCTCTACAGTGGATTAAGGCTTTGGCTATTGTTATAATTCTCCTGAGTAAACACTACAAGTTGACGGCAGATGATAAGAAAAGTATGTGTTTACCATAATCACTGCAGCTGCTACTCCATCTGATGTTTTGGACGCGTCGGTGTAGAAACTTGAATTCAGAGATAAATTCCTCAACTGACAGTCTGTTAACATGTTTACATTATAAATACACTGATTCGATAAAGATTTTATTTGAAACTCGTTTCACTACATGATTGCTTTATCAGTT
>NW_019294937.1:7825-20878 GCF_000500325.1 Leptinotarsa decemlineata
GGTACCAGAGACAGAGCTGATGTTCCAGATGTATGTGAACCTTTTTGTCCATCCAAGTCAGGATACCGGTATTATGTCCAGTTCAGAGATGATTTCAGTAAGTTCCGTTATGTCTTCTTCATTAAAGAAAAATTTGAAGTCGTAGAAAAGCTGAAGATTTTACTCGCAGAGATTGAAGCTATGGACTACAACGTTCAGGAATTCTTGTCAGATGGAGGTGGATAATTCTCAAATAGGGAAATAACTAAAGTTCTCAATAACTATGGAATACGACAAAGAATTATCATGCCCTACACTCCTCAGCAGAATGGTTGCGCAGATCGCGATAATCGAACAGTAGTTGAAAATGCCCAAGCTTTGATGCATGATAGAGAAGGACGAATAAGTTAAAGCTTGTTGGCTGAAATGATCAATACAGCTATCCATATTCAAACAGATACGGTACATCTGGTATTAAAGACAAATCCCCCTTCGAAATATGATTTGAAAAGAAGCAAAATTTGAGGTATCTTGAAGTAATAGATAGTTATTGCTATGCACATATACCAAAAAGATGTCGGAATAAAATGGATAGATAGGCTATAAAAGAAATACTTATTGGATATGAGAATGATCATGGATATCGTATCAGGTGTGAAGAAACTAAAAGGCTAATACGATCTCGTGATGTAATTATTCACGAAGATGGACCATTAAATTCTGTTATGGCAAGAGTACCATCTACTGATAAAAATGAGACGTCAGAAGAATACATACCAGTAGATACAGATGCTAAAACTACACTGGATATCTCCGGCTCTCAAACTGAAGAGATAGAAGATCCATTTCCAGAAGATGAGGAGATTGTAATAAAAAGGCAGCTGAGAGAAATGAAATCGGAAAGCCATTCCGTTTCGATGATTATGCCATGATTGTTGCTAGTGAAATAACCGAACCTCAAGAGCCACTCACTCACAAATAGTTCATCTCCTGCCCTGAGAAAGATCATTGTATTCTGCCACCTAGTAGGAAAGCAAATCCATGTAAATGGGTTTACAAAAGGAAGCTGAATGTAGATGGTTGTCTAGATAAATTCAAGGCCGGATTGGTTATTGAAGGTTATTCACAAAGGAAGGGTGAAAACTACGATGAAACCTTCAGCCCTGTAGCAAAATGTATTACGATAAGAGCTGTTCTGAATATTGCTTCTAGTAGAAAAATTACTCTCACCCAGTTTGATATTACTTCTGCATTTCTCTATGGCGAGCTTGACCAAGAAGTTTATATAAAGCAACGTGAAGGATATGAGGATGGTACTAATCGAGTATGTCGGCTTAACAAAAGTTTATATGGACTCAAGCAAGCACCAAAATGTTGGAATAAGCGATTCCATGATGTGAAAAAACTTGATTTCCAGCAAAGTAATGCAGATCCATGTTTATACATAAAGAAACATGGAAAGGATATGTTAATCTTGGTCATATACGTTGATGCTGGATTGCTTGGAACAACTAATGATACATTGAAGAATAATCTCTTGCAAAGCTTGCAGAATGATTTCAAAATGACAGTGAAACCTGCTTCCCATTTCCTAGGATCAGAAATCAAAACTAGAAACGATGGTTACATTCAATTAAATCAAGCAGCTTAAACAAGAAAAGTATTAGAACGCTTTGGCATGCAAGAATGTAAATCCGTTTTAACACCGATTGTAAAAGATTGTATGTAATCAGTGAACGAATCCGAAATGGCTTTGAATACAACTCTTCCATACAGAGTGGCGATTGGGGCTCTTATGTATCTAATGACAGGTACAAGACCAGACATTTCTTATGCAATCAGTGTTGTTTCAAGGTCGTTATAGGATACCAGCAACCATAATTTTATCCAAGTGAAACGAATACTTCGATACCTCAAAGGCACAACGGTATAACGTACAATTCTCTCATCCCTTTTTTTGTATCAGATGGAGTAGTAGAAAGCCAAAAACTTTCTTTCCCAAAAAATATACATTCATGTATCAAAAATGATGACTAAAATTTGACTTTTATTTCTCCGTCAATGTCATGCTAGAATGCTAGACGGAGATTTGTAGACATGTAGTGTCAACACTTGACATTTTACAGGAGAACAGACTGATATTTCTCACACATATGCATGCCCTACATGAGCTTCCGCATGCTTAAAAATGATGTAATAATTTAAAATGTCATACTAAGTTTTTCTTTTTGAAACATAATTCATTACAAATCTGAAGGCATATATTAAGATGATATTGATATGATTCCAACTGAAAAGCAGGTTTGTTCTCACTTTGGTCGGTTTCTCCCCCACCATGTCAAGATCTGACAGAGCAGTTTGTTTTGAGCTTGAAACTGAACGTAAGTTTATTCACTGCCCAGGTTATGCTAGACGAAGATTAGCGGAGTTTCCAAAAGAGATGCGTAGGGTCATGCCATTTGACAGAAGAATAAATTGATATTTATGACACATGCATATGCTCGCCTAACAAGAACTTTCACGTATTGCAATATAATCTAATCATTTGAAATGCAACACTATATTGCAATATCTGATGGTGGAGTGTGGTTTGTCTGTGAAAATGTTCATTCTTTGCGAACATCATGCTAAACGGGGTTTGGAAGTTTTCCAAAACGATTCATACAGTCACAACACACCATTCTACAGCAGAAAAGACATATTTTCCACACCTAAATATATTCTCGACCTAAACTTTTACATGTCGCAATACACATGTATCAATTCGAAATGTATTACTATTTCGTCCTTAAAACCCAATTTCATCCAAGATTCATGCCAATATACCATATGACGTGAGCGTGTATTCAACTGAAGAGGAGTTATTTCCACACTTCAACCTGAAAACTGATTTATCCCCTCCACCATTTCATGATCTGACCTTGAAGTTGAGTTTGATCTTCAACTTGACTACGTGGTCATTTTCTGTCGATGTCCTGCTACCTTATATCGATACTTACGATCAGTGTAGGCTAAAGAAGGCGAAAACAAGTAACTCAAACAATTTTTCAGTTCAATTTATTCAATATGAAGTTTTCGCATATTGGTTTCTCTATTCTTCCAATCGGTATAACATTTACTTGCTGCATGATAAAGATACAGTAATGCAATTTGTCGCTATCGACTTGGGTACTGTAATAGCGCGACAAGCATTTTTGTCAACATTTTTAATGTTGTTCCTGTAAATATGGTGTTTCAGACTAATATATCATCATAAAAATTCATTTTTCTGATATACTATGATTCCATAAGACATGTGTCTTAATAGCAGATTTTATTCATATTCATATTTGGTCACATTACTTCTAACGCAAAGCTTTCCCCGCTAGGTGGTGCTGTTTCTAATTTACTGTTCGAGGAATATTTTCGGGCGTTCCATTTCGGTCAGTCAGTTATTGTTGAACCTGCTTCTGCAATTTTGAAAAATGTTTGCTGATGTGATGAAATATATCGCATATATCTTGAGCCTCATCAAAGATGAATATAAGGAGAAAACAGTGAAGGATGGACTTGAAGAGTGTTATTAGGCTTCTAAACGAATGAAAAAAGATCTGAAAAATACTATTACTACTATGGGTGGGAAAATGAAATCCACTAGCATTCTTGGTCAATATTACAACACTATGTAATCAGATGAAATTTGAGATGGAGAAAGGAGCAGGCCTGATTAGCCGGAAAGAGACAGCCTCCAATCGAGTACATTGGGATGATTCAGAATTGGCTTTTGATTCGCGTATCCGAACTGAAGTGATTAGTAATCTCAAGCATAAGAACACTACCTCATTTTCGATCGACTGTAAGACTTTTTTTGTAAGACGAATTCAAAATGCATTGGAAAAGGATGCATTTTTAAAGATTAATATGATATTCGGTGGAGAATTTGAGGTTGTCAAAGGCGATCTTATCTTCAACGAATATAAGTATTTCAAAATATCTAACGCATCCATCCATAGTAACACTGATATGAATATGTGATTTGAGAGACATGTTATGGAACCAATCATGATGAAGTTGGAAGAGTTTCAGGAACGTGACAGAGGTTAGACGTTGAAAGCAGTAGTGAATTTGGGGGTGAACGTGAACAAATTTGTGCCTCAGAGAGGTTCATCATACATTGAACTGTCTTCTCAAATCTAACGAAAAATCATGATGATGCCTACTTCGCTTGGGCCATTGTTTCAGCGTTGTATCCAGTTTCCCATGAAAAACATTCAAATCACATCCTATCTCATCCTGACTATTCAAAAGTTCTGAAATTGTATGGTATTTACTTTCCGATGACAATTATTAAGATAAATAGTTTCGAAGAGCAGATTGATCTCTTAGTCAATGTTTACACGTTGAAACTTTTTAAATCCAAGTATACAGACTGAGTCAAGTTTGCTCCAAGCGAAGAGTCACAGCTAATAACAAATTCATGGGTGACAATTATGATAAAGCAAAAGCTGACTAATACCTAATGTATTTCGATGTTAATAATCAATATGGTTGGGCAATGTCTCAATATCTACCATACGGCTGGTTTGAGTAGATGGACACCAACATTGATATCACAACTGTACCTGATGATGCCTCGGCAAGTTATATACTGGAAGTTGATATGGAGTATCCAAACAAATCTCGAACCGAAAGTACATCGAATGTGAAAGAATTCAAATTGATGGCTACTCTACAGTCGAAGAAAAAGTATGTGAATCATTACAGAAATCACAAGCAGGCCTTAGAACATGGTCTCATTTTGAAGAAGATTCACCCTGTTCTAAAGTTCAAGCAGTCCACATGGTTGAAGCCCTACATAGACTCGAACACACGTTTGCGAACTGCTGCTCCAAATGATTTTGGAAAGAACCTATTCAAACTAATCAATAATGCCGTATTTGATATGTACTGCTTTCTTCAAAACTCAATTTTTGTCCCATGTATATATAAATATTGGTTTCAGGAAAAACTATGGAAAATCTGAGAAAGCACTCTGATGTTCGCCTTGTAACGAGTTGGGACGGGCGATATGGTGCCGTAGCCAGAATCTCCAATCCTCGGTGCAAGAGTTTGACTGTCTTCGATGAAAACTTGACTGCTATTGAATTGGTGAAATCCGAAATATTCTTCAACAAACCTATATATGTTGGAATGGTAGTACTGGATTTGGCAAAGTTGACCACACATAATTTCCATTATGAGTACATGGCTCCTAGGTGTAGAGGAAATTTTTGCGCATATGAGATGATGAAAAATGATTGTCATCAGTATTTCGATACTAACGATTATCAATCAGATATCATTTACAACATTCCCCGAGCGAATAAGAAAGTGATTGGATTGATGGAGGATGAGAACAACGGACAGTTTATGATCGACTTCATTGGACTCAGATCTAAATTATACTCAACTAAAACTGCAACGTCAGAAGATCAAATCACTGATCTGAAAAAAAAAATTGGAGCAGGAGAATTATGAAAATGATGAAATCAAACAAATTGTGGCCAATTTCGGAGTATCCAAGAAAGCGAAGTACGTTGCACATAGTGTTGTCAAAACAAAAATGGCTTTCGAATATCACGTGACCTGTTTGGGAAATTGTACCGGAAAAGCAATCACAATAATGAAATCCTATAAGCATGGAATATATTCAACAGAACAAACGAAGATTGCTCTGAATCCTAACGATGATAAACGCCATCTAATTCCCAAAACCTACCATACTCTTCTATGGGGACATTACTCAATTCAAAATCTATGTATATTGATTAATAACAATATCAACTACAAATTATTCTCGTCTCACATGAACGATTCTATGTACGAGTGGAAATCACATATCACATTAAAAGTATTTGTTAACATGTTATCTTGTTGCTGATATACAGGTGTATTTTTGTGAGTCAAAGCCGATCTATTGTAAAAATGAACCCTACTGTCATTTATTTCAAATTGAACCACACACCTATTTTCTTTCGAAAGAGGTTTATATAGGGCTATTGGCATAAAAATTCAGTTTTGACCAAATTGCAGTATATTTCATAGCAAAGCACTCCATTAATTATGAATCTCGATATTATAGAAAATGCCAAGTCGAACAAACATGTTATTATCAGCATATACCCTTTTCAATATTAGTCCTTATTGAGATTAAAATCTTTCATAATTACCAATCAACCACATCTATCCTTCCACTATTTTAGACAAATATCTTCAATTTCATCAAAAGTCAAATATGGAGCTACTCAATCGAAAATTGGTATGATGGAGATTGCGACCATACTGTTCGAATGGAACGCTACAATTGTAGCGAATCAATTGTTTTGCTATTCGTCTGTATTTTTGATCTAAATACATAACATCGATATCTTTATGGCTACACATTGAAAACAATTTTCTCAAATTTGTACCAATATATTTCAAATACGCACTTGGTGGGATATATGATATATGGGACAAAAATTGAGTTCTGAAGATAGCAGTACATATCAAATACGGCATTATTAATTAGTTCGAATAGGTTTTTTTCGAAATCATTCGGAGCAGCAGTTCGCAAACGTGTGTTTAAGTCTATGTAGGGCTTCAAAAACCATGTGGACTGCTTGAACTTCAGAACACGATGAATTTTGTTCAAAATGAGACCATGTTCTAAGGCCTGCTTGAGATTTCTGTAATGGTTCACAAACTTTTCCTTCGACTGTTGAGTAGCCATCAATTCAAATTGTTTCACATCCGATGTACTTTCGAGATTTTTTTGTCTTAGGATCCACATGATCGGGGCAGAACGGTAAATCCTTATGCATATCGTGAAGGTTGTTTGGATACTCCATATTAACTTCTAGTATATAACCTTCCGAGGCATCATCAGGCACAGTTGTGAAATCAATGTTGGTGACCTTCCACTCAAACCAGCCGTATGGTGGATATTGAGACATTGCCCAACCATATTGATTATTAACATCGAAATTCATTAGGTATGAGTCAGCTTTGGCTTTATCATAATTGTCACCTATGTATTTGTTATTAGCTGTGACTCTTCGCTTGGAGCAAACTTGACTCAGTCCACCTCTTGTTCCCTTTTCGAAAAACATCAACTGATCTACATTGGTGAGAAGTTCAAGTTGCTGTTTCGTTTTGAATAACATAGCATCCCATGTATAGCCTGTCAGAGTGAAATAATGGGCAGGATCCAAACCGTAAGTTTTATGACAATTCGAGCGGAACTGCTCGGAGACATAGCCAGAAGCATAACATCCGTCTTCAAATACAGATCCGTAGATTTTCTCAATGTGTTTATATTAAAAGTAGCCCATATCAGCTTGGCACGTAAGTAAGATCTCCTAGGACACGGTTTTTCCTCCAATTTGTTGTAAAAGGTTTCGATAGGGGGTGAACAATCTTCATTGAATTTTTTAAAAGAATCTTCATCATTCGAGAGGTTGGAGAACTGTGATATGATATTTGGAAAATCTGATGAATATGATACTTACGTATCCAGCGAAAAACTCATGAATCTGAATGTGTTGAAAAATCTGAAGTGGATCTTGCTACCAGAAATATTTTTAGTGAAGGAGATATACTTTTCCTTTGTTATCGGCCAAACGGCGACACTTCCATTGAGATCAAATGCAATATTTTCTATAACAAAATATGCATCACACCCTGATAAGTTATGAAACACGATGGGAATTGTTTGATCATCTTGATAGTTTATAATGCACTCATTGTGTGATGGTCCGCGATTAATTATTTTTAGGTATTACACGATTATGGTCGCATACTATTTTTTCTGATATATTGAATGGTTTATCACATATATGACAATGAGTTGCTGCCTGAAAAAATGTTTCCTAGCTGGCTGATATATCTACATCAAATGGACACTGGAACACAGTTGCAACATCTTCAGCAAACTGGCCTATCTCGTCGGCAAACCATTTCATACAATTTTCACCACGAAATGATCGATAAAATGATAGTGTATCATCATAAGAGAGTTTCACATAATATCCAATAGATGCCGGAATGTGTCGTTGATATTTATTGCCATCTCGTGCAGATACCAATACACTCCACATATATGACGGAAGGCGATGTAATTTTATTTTTTGAAATTTTTGAACCTCAAAATATGTTTTTCCTCCATAGGTAATTTTGGTAGGCATTCCTTTGTCTTCGAGCAGTCTTTCAAGTGTTTATCTAACATAGCTTGCGTGAAAAAACAGTGAAAATACCTATGGCAAAAATATTTTTTCCATTATGGTTGTCGAGTTGATTACTCACCAAACTAGATAGATCTGTTATCCAAACAAAGTGTTTTCTGGTAGGTGACGTAACATCATAGACATTTATTGAATCCTCATATCTTCCATCGTAATACATGTTTCGAATCATGAGTAGATTCACATGTTTGCTTTTATTTTTTGCAATGCTCAATCTTAGCGGTATTACAGTATACTTGGATTTAAAAAGTTTCAACGTGTAAACATTGACTGAAAGATCATTCTGCTCTTCGAAACTATTTATCTGAATGATTGTCATCGGAAAGTAAATACCATACAACTTCAGAACTTTTGAATAGTCAGGATAAGATAGGATGTGATCTGAATGTTGTCCATGGAAAACTGGATACAACGCCGAAACAATGACGCAAGCGAAGCAAGCATTATCATGATTTCTTGTTTGATTTGAGAAGGCAGTTCAATGTATGATGAACCTCTCTGCGGCACAAATTCGTTTTCGTTACCCCCCAAATTCACTACTGCTTTCAACGTCTAACCTCTGTCACGTTCCTGAAACTCTTCCAACTTTATCATGATTGGCTCCATAACATGTTCCTCAAACCACATATTCATATAAGTGTTACTATGGATGGATGCGTTAGATATTGTGAAATATTTATATTCGTTGAAGAATAGATCGCCTTTGACAACCTCAAATTCTGCACCGAATGTCATATTAACCTTTAAAAATTCATCCTTTTTCAATGCATTTTGAATTTGTCTCACAAAAAAGGTCTTATAGTCGATCAAAAATGAGGTAGGGTTCTTATGCTTGAGATTACTAATCACTTCAGTCCGGATACTCGAATTGAAAGCCGATTCTGAATCGTTGTAATGTACTCTATTAGAGGCTGTCTCTTTCCGGCTGCTCCTTTCTTCATCCCAAATTTCATTCGATTACGTAGTGTTGTGATATTGACCAAGAATGCTAGTAGATTTTATTTTCTCACCCATAGTAGTAGTATTTTTCAGATCTTTTTTTATTCGTTTAGAAGCCTTTTAACACTATTCAAGTCCATCCTTCACTGTTTTCTCCTTGTATTCGTCATTCATGAGGCTCAAGATATATGCGATATATTTCATCACATCAACAAACATTTTTCAAAATTGCAGAAGCAGGTTCAACAATAACTGATTGACCGAAATGGAGCGCCAGAAAATATTCCTCGATCACAAACCAGTATAGCAGGACATCGACAGAAAATGACCACGTAGTCAAGTTGAAGATCAAACTCAACTCCAAGGTCAGATCATGAAATGGTGGAGGGGAGGAATCAGTTTTCAGGTTGAAGTGCGGAAACACCTCCTTTTCAGTTGAATACACGCTCACGTCATATGGTATATTGGCATGAATCTTGGATAATATTGGGTTTTGAGAACAAGATAGTAATACATTTCGAATTGAAACATGTATATTGCGACATGTAAGAGTTCATGTCGAGAATATATTTATCAATATCAGTAACAGCACATGTTACACAAAAATATTATTTTCATACTCTATCAGGAAGTAAAAACAACTTGTTACCAAAAAGTCTTTGACTTTTTTTTTGAATTTGAGAAAATTTGGCGAACCTTTGTACTCATTATGTTTCATTTTATTCTGATGAAATTCGTTTCTCCGTCTCGTTCAATGTCAGTGAATTTCCTCATTTCTTGTTAGCAAATGGGAATGTACATGAACGTAGCTTAGTATTATGTAAAAATAAATGCATGGTTATGTGAAATTTTTTTTGTTTTGGAATGTGTTCCTACAAGATTCTCTGTATTTGAGATCAAAAATTAGTCTAATGAAGCGTTTTTGCCTTATAAAGATTCTATTTATTTCTGATGAGTGTCCCCAAATGGTAATATTTATATTGAGCTTAGAATACACTAGACCATAGTATATATCCAAGATATTATGTCTCGAAAAAATTAATTTCATTGTTAGGAAGGCAAAATACGTTTTTCAGAGAAGTGCACAAGTATTCGATGTGATTATTGAAATACAATTCATTGTCTAGTTGTGTTCCAAGGAATTTTGAATATTCTGTTGTTTCGAAACCTAGATTTATGTGGAGAGAGCGCTGATACTTACTTGAAAACTGGATAAATAATGTTTTATTTTCATTATTTATTAAATGATTGTTTCTACACCAACATTCGAATTAATTGATTACTAGTTCCGTTTTATTTTCAATTTCATTTAGATCTGGGGACGTCACAATGTTGTGTCATCGGCATACATGAAAACTCGACCCTAGAGAAAATCCTAGTATTTAGTTTTAAGGTTAAACCAAACTTCACCATCAGATTTTGCTGTGAAGGTCGAAACGGAATGCAAAAGCTACGTGCAATATCAAAATCGACATGTTTCTGTCATACGGTACCAAGAAATATAGGCACAAACTATAGAAAATCGGCTCATCAAAGCAGTTGTCTATTTAAGAGCTAGTTGCTGACATAACAAAAGTCGAAGTTTAACGTAACACAATTGCTACTGAGTTGTTCTTCCACTCAACCTCAACCTAATTTCTTTTCCGAAAATTCATTCTTCAATTCAATTCCATTCTCTTCAGTGTTTCAGTTCATATAATAGACCTAAATAATAACTGTTTTTTATTCGTCATCATGAATATAACATTGCACAAGATTCAGATCTTGAATTCATTCTCTGAACTCTCATTTCTTATCACTTGTGCTTTATTGGTTTGTTTCATGTTGAATCATTTGAATACATGCAATGAATTTTTCTCATTACTTATCTCTAATTATTTCATAACCTTCAACTTTGCAGTCCGACGCGGCCCTCAATTCAGTTCAATGAGGTTTCAAAGCGAAAATGTGGGGTCAAATTTTGCTATAATAGGGAGAATTTCTGTCAATTGTTATATTCAACCAATTTGCCCTAACCATACCTTGACACAGCTCAAGTTGATAATTTTCAGAATAATACTTCACGAGATTCTACAATACACGTTACAAATGTTATTTAACTCTCTCCAGTTCACCCTACTGTGCTACCCACTGACGTCACAGCCAATCCCACCTCCCAACTGGATGCGATAACAGATGTCGATACGAACAGGCAGTGGTCGATGCGTTCTCGGAGAGGGCAGACGTTAGCACAGGACGTACGGCCGCCTGCGTGTCACCATCGATGCGTTACGTCACAACCTTCATTGCATCGAGAGAGGTGAGGGCACACCAATGAATACGCATTACTCAGCCTCACGTCGTGGAGTGAACATCTTGCTCTCTTGCCGTTGAATGGTTGCTGCTGTGACGTCACACCACTACTAACTTGGTGGGCTCACACCTATGGAACATTTATTACTGGAAGGATCTTCGAAGTATGCAGACGTATGTTTTTACATAGACAAGCACATGATGAAACCCTGTACCGTGCATTCACACACACACACACACACACCAATCAAATGTAATTACGTCACTATGTCACACACACACACACACACACACACAAAATCTCATATGAAAAAAACTCTGAACGATTCATGCACCAGACCCTTCAAGATCACATCGCCTTGATGTTACTAAACAACAACAAAAAAAGCAATTAATACGTCATAGTGGTGGGGGGTTGCCCAGAAAAGGCTGTAATCTGTGATGTACACATACCACCTATGCACCAGACATTTTTTTCAAGGTCATATGCACCATACATATTTTTCAAGGTCGCATGCACCAGACATATTTTTCAAGGTCACATGAGTCAGTCTAGGTGATCCACCCCACGTGACGTCATAGTTGTGGGGGGATGCTTAGAACCGGCTCAAATCTCTTACTAACGGAAGCTGAGATAGTAGCTGCAAGTGAAGCTTCTCGTGAACAGCTGTGGTTGAAACAGCTATATGAAGAATTTTTGGATATGGAATGTAATCCAGAAATGATGGTCGATAACAAAGCTGCAATACGCTTGGCCCAAAATCCGTAATGTCACAGACGTACCAAACATATTCATATAAGACATTTCATTGTAAGGGAACAAGTCTTAAATGGTGCTATTTCAATTCAAAAAATAGCATCAGAACACCAAGTAGTAGATGCACTTACCAAATCGCTGTTCAAGCCAAGATTGAATATTTTACGACAAACAATGGGATTGAATCGATGAGAGAAGGTGTTGAAAACCACCCCATTCTCATAATTTCTTAATTTATTTTCATTCACATTGTATATGTTCATGAGTAGTTGAGAGATTAATTTTGACATAATGAAAGTATGAGTTGAGTTATCTGAATTAGTTACATTCATTCAAGAGTTTACTTGAGATATTTTCTCTACTTCAACAGAAACAACTAGAACTTTTTGACATGAAGTATCATTTAGATATTCAACTGAGTTTCATTACTGAGAAACAAAAATTAAGCTATCAATCTGACTTACTATTGCGACAAAAAAATATTTTTTTCACTCATATTGATCATTTACTACAAACAATACATCCAAACATTTTATCTGAACGTGGACTTATAAATATAGTTGGAAAAATATGCAAATGGTTATTTGGAATACTTGACAATGAATACGGTCAAAGAATCACTATGATTTTAAATCATATAAGTGACAACAACAAAATACTAAAAGATGCAATAAATAATGAAATATCAGTAGCAAAAGAATTTATGACACACACAAATCGTACTCAGTTCCAGATAAAATCAAATATACTATTAACGAATATTACTGGAGTTTTTTCCCAACACCAAATCGTTATTTCAACACCTCGATACGTGTTTCGATCACCAAGTGATCATCTTCAAGAGGA
>NW_019294938.1:3686-22618 GCF_000500325.1 Leptinotarsa decemlineata
CTACTTTTCACGATTCAATTAATTGGCGCACCGGGGCGACTTCATTAATTCCAGTGGCGCATTTGCTTTCTCAGCTGCAGGAAAACACGGAAAAACCTGCAGCACCACATCATTTAAAGATCTCGATCTGCAAATGTCCTCTCTTTCATAAAACAAAATGTAGGGTGTCTCCAGAGGCTCCAATGAATTCAAGACATCGCCAGAACACTTAGTGACACGACTATCGTCAAACTTATTATTGAACAAAAAACTAAAATTACAAAGAGATAATATACAAGCAACAACCAAAAAAAAAATAAAATGAAAAATGGAAGTCCGAACTGATGAAATACACTACAATGGAAGTCCCAACTGATGAAATACACCAAAATGGAAGTCCGAAATGATGAAATACACTCAATGGATGTCTAAACTGATGAAATACACCACAATGGAAGTCCGAATGGACGAAATACACCACGAAACATTGTCAACCACCTTCAAATTAAACCAGTCCGTTTCGTCTTCGATCAATGCGTAATAATGACCAGATTCAACGCCAGAACCACAGTGAACAATGACTGCATGAAGATGATAGTGGTCTAATAGGTTGAAGTATTTATCTATTTCGAACCTTCGTAAGAGTTTGGTGCTTCCGTCAGCGGTTTAGTCATGTTTGATGATCATCAGTGTTATTATTTGAAATGACTGGTGCCTCAGCTATACTTGTTTTCTTATAATAGTCAGTTAGTTTGGCGCATGTTTGGCAATACAGTTGATCATCACCCCTCAAAAGTTCCATTTTCAGATGATTTAACAATAAGATTTGCACAGACTGGTTATCGATCATATTAGATAACTCACTATTATGTCCATTTATACATTTATAACCTGCCTAAAGACGGACATCTATTGATGATTCCAACTTGGTTAGTGAAACACGCGGCGAGATACATTATTCTGGCTGTGATGTGAAAAAAGTTTTTTCAATAAGTACGTGTTAAAGTTGTCAATTGATAAATAATATTACTAAAAACAATAGTTTTCAATACACAGTATTGAAAGGACACAACAGTGTAGATGAGATGCAGTATCATCTCCATTTGTTATGCTGCCGACAGTGCAACTCACTGAAGTTTCCCACCTAGGGGGCAATGCGATGCCTGTGGCACATAGCCATGACAGCCTGAACTGAAGTGAAGAGCTTAGTGTCACGTGAGCATAACATAGTCAAAACTCTTAATTTAGTGATTTTTATTTAGTTTTATTTCAAATGATCATATGTGTTCTCTTTTAAATAATTGTACCTTATCTAATGATTCTTAAATCTTTAGCTGGGCGCTTGGGGAGAAGTTCTTACCAGAAGCGGAANTTGTGTCTGAAAGTTACTTCTTTGCATGATCTACACATCCATGTATAGAGTTACTTATTTTCAAATTGATTACTTCCTTCCTTTCTTTGGAAGATTCCCTCATCCCCTTTTTTTGAATCAAGATGGAGTAGTAGAAAGCCAAAAACTTTCTTTCCCAAATTATTTTTAAAGGTTATGTTGAAATTCCATGCCAGACTTCAGTTGAACTATCAGCTGTTCCAATCAGAAATTTCAAATTAATCAAAAACCAATATTTACCAGACATGCGCGTTGACAACGATTTACAAACAGTTGGAAATCTGTTTGTGACTCAAGGTTGGAACGAACCTAATGCTGCAAGGAAATTACGGTGAAAAATAAATACTTTTTTTCCAAACATTGTTGTGTTTTATTTGTTGGGTTGGGTACTTCTGGGACCACCCTCGTATTGTGATAATATCCATGATGATAACTATACAATAAATTTTATTCAAAACGCGTTCCGCTACACGGTAGCTTCATCAGTTACTGAACCAGTATCATGGGTAGTGTTATTAATTTTTAACAAGTAACGGGTCAGAGACGTCAAACATTTGTTGAAAAAAACTATGAAGATATTGTTCATTTCATTGTTTGTGAACTTTTGAGACTTTGTTCAACATTGAGTTTTTACTAGTTAACAAATATTTTTCCCAGACGAGCCACGTTTGAAGTCAGTCGAAACCCAGGCATAGTGCTGTTTGAATCGGATATTTACTGTACAGACATGAAGTAATACCCCGAAATCAGGCTGTGATTCACACGATTGATTTCTGCCTGGTCCTATCAGATGGAAGAGAAACATCTCCAAGACTATTCCTTCTGAGGTAACTTGCATAAATGTCTGTTCAATATAATTTAATGTTCATCGTGGTATTACACAAGAAAATATGTTTTTTCAGCAGGCATCTATGAGATTCTACTGTGCGGGAGCGTTGGAAGAGGTAAATGTTTGTAAATTTCATTTTGAAATATTAAGTCAGACGAAGATTTCATATATGCAGTCGAGACACGTTTGAGGTCAATGGATTCTCATGCATACCGCTGGTTGGATTGGAGAGACGAAATGGTCTACATGGAATCTACTTGATTGATTCCAGCAAGATCATGCTGCTGGATATTCATCGTCAGGGGAGTGATTATTTTCCAGCAGGTTTTTACCATATTCCACCAGGCATAAAGGTTGCAGGAGGTGAATATATCCAATTTTCATTTTTCATTGTAGGTATTTATTTACTCAACGATGTAGTTAGTATAAATCTTCCATATAGTCACCAGACGGACAGTCGTCCGGGTTGAACCGCGTCTGTAGTTTTCATCTTTTTGACGTTTCGGCTTGTGCTTTGAAACCATTTTGAAGAACAACTTGAATCTCCCTGACCCCCAAGTCATTATATTTGTGTGAACACAGTGATTAGACACCGCGGAACCAAAAGGAGGATAACGCCTGAAACTCCTAGAACTCATAGAGGTTGTATGCCGTAAGAAAACCTCAGAGAAAATAATAAAGGATTGTGATATCTAGATATACGTTTTAGGTAATTGCTTTTTGTATGAACTTCTCTCTCTCTGTCTGATATTTGACAAACTTAAAATAATGTGCGATTTTTTAAAAAGAAAACAGTATAATGTACTGATATAAAAAACATAATAGAAAAAAAGTAATATTGCCGCCCAGAGCTCGAGCTAGGGAAGCCTCAGTTGTCTCGCTCCTATACGGAAGCGTTTATCACTCCTAACTATCGCCGGGAGCCATTTTAGTACCTGGCTCCTTGAGTTCTCTACCGTCGACAGAAACGTCAACGATCAAGAATGGGATGGAAGAACCGTTTTCACTGCTCGTGTGGAAACCTCCCTTTTGCATTTTGAAGCGACGTGACTTCCCCTGCTCGAGGTGCAGGAGACGTGAGAACTTTCGTCTCCCGAGACGTGGCGGCAACCGCTCTTCGTCTGAAAGCACCATTGGACTCGTTGCATTTTGGCACTAAGAGCCTTTCTCTCTCTCTCGGGAGCGAGAGACGTGAAGCTCTCCATGTGAAAGGGCGCTTACAGTACACAACGTCTCCATGCTGAGGAACTCAAATTCGAATAGTCCCACAAGTTGTAAGATTTTTTGTAGATATCTTGGAATCATTTTGAGGATTGAAGCAAATATCAGTGTGTTTTTCAATATGTTGTGGTATTTCGACAACATTTCTTTCATTCGATCATCATATCGTTTGATGAAATGATCATAGAAAATTTGATTATATTCGTGTCGTCAAACCATTAACTGAATTATTCATTTATATATGTAAACGTATAATTTCTCTGTGAACTCGTGTGAATCTATGGAGCTGTCGGTCATATAGACTGAATGGGAGTGTATGATAAATATGCAGAATAGGCTAAACAAATGAAAATTATATTGTAATTTGAATATTCAATCAATAGGAACTGATGAAGCGACACCTGTCAATGTTGTTTTTCTTTTCAGGTGAGTTCGTGATTTATTAATGTTAAAGAATGTTTTGGTAGAAGTGTAATAACTGATTTATGTAATAGAATCCTCTCTTTTCAGAGCAACTCAATTTTGGTTATAGTTTTATCGTTCCCAGTGATATCAGAAAATGATTATAAACATATTATATGTATAACATACCAGTTTCATTTCCGAATATTTTTGGATGAACTCCAGATGAAAGATTGCTGCTTGCACTCGTCAAAGATTCAACAGATGCCGAATATTTCAAATAACTAATTAATATCACACTTAGTAATGGATATGGAAGATTGAGGAACGACATTATTTGATGCAGCCTTTGCAATCAAACATTGAAACTTTTCTGTTCCGTTAGAACTTGAGTTAAATGGTGAAAGTTTAGTCTTGTTCAGATATATTGGTACTATATTGGTACATTAAATTGAATAACGTTTCACTTCAACACATTGGTGAGAGAATTCCATTCCACAAAAACCTGAAATTTCACATTGATTGGTTACGAAACGATTACTCTGCAATACTCTCTCCAAATGAATTGTGACTATAATTAATAGTGTGAAATCGTATATTTTTATTACTTTCGATATTCTCTCAAACATGAACTTAGTCAATAAACCACTCAATTAGGAATAAAAATTTGTCATCAAGAAAATCCACAGTTTACCTGTGCAGAAAGTAAAGGAAATGAAAACAGTGTGGAAGTTTTATTTAATATTTTTGAGTATGATATATTCATATTATTTTTCTTGATATATATTCTGCCATTTTGTCATATTATATCTCAATCAGTAGTCTGTTATATACAATTGGTCATTAATTGACGTTGGACACGCCATATTTCCAATTATACAACACCTACGAGTATACACTGGCCACATTTTTTAAAAGAAATGATTATAACATGAACGATACCTTTATTCAACTGTTACTAGGAGTCTGTTGATAATTTCATAGCGACACTAACTTCTATAACCAGCTAGTCTACATATATTTCACTTCCACCAGATTGTTCTTTGTTCGACTGCTCGTCCTATTCAAATAAGTTGTTGAAAAAATACTAGTGAGTATTGCTGATAACTATTGTACTGAAAATCCTACGAAATCAAACCGATATGATGATGTTGAATTATGGTGAAAGGTTGAAGAAAACTGAAGAGGGGAATGCATTAAGAAGAAAACTATGATGACAATAATAGAAGATGATACCTACTTTTTATTGAGAAGAAAAGAATACCAGGAAAGTAAGTTTAACGTGAGAAATTTTCGATTATAAGATTCCTTCTCTACATAGGAATGATAGTTTTACTTGACTCATTCTCGTTAGATGGATTCTACTGGTGGTATATCTCATGGTACGCTTTGAGATGATGAGCAAAATCAAAAAANATAACATATTTTCGACCCTTAACGAAAGATAATGAAATGAATGATGAGGTTGAATGTTTCAAAATATCGAATTTCTTAGCATCAAGCAGTTAATTTCAACGACTTTTCCTTTAAATGGCTTGGCTCTGTTGACTTTGAGGTTATTTCTGGAAGCTGATAAAGGTTTCCTTTTTATACGAAAACACATGTGTTTTGGTATCTATAATTCAACAAAAAATAATATATCCAACTTATTACAAATAAGTTACGTATAAAATTGCCATAAGTCAACCAATTACATTAATTTCAATTCGTAATATATTCAACGTTATTAAAGACTTAGCAAATTAACACAAGAACACTTATTTGATGTACAATGGATATACATTATTATTCAAAAGGATGTCCAGTGGACATCAATTTTTATTCACTGGCACTTTTGGACGTCCAATGAATATCCATTCCAGATATCCATTGGATATTCATCGAATATCCATTGAAAAGTTATCATTTGGAATATGAATATCCATTTGACTTAGTTTCGAATGGATTCTACTTGATATGTACTGGATATATATCTTTTGAAATATGACTTCATATATATGTGTTTCTTCTCATTTTTAACAAACAGGGGTTGTTCACCTTTGCAATAATTGACGAAAGAAGTCCCTCTGCAGCTCCACAACCCGCGAAGGGACTCACCGACTGCTTCAGGGAAACGTGGATCCTTCTCTTTACAGAATAATTATGCAAGGCCATCCGATTCGTGAAAGAAGAAAACGACATATTTGTGAAGAACAAAATTATCGATTCAACGGATTTAGTTCCACATCGAATCGATACACTAGAGGTACCAAGCCCAAGCGTCAACTACCGAGACGATTGCCCTCCGTGAAGCAGGTCGGAGTTTCATCCATCGTTGAGGACATGTTGGAGGAAGGAGTCATCGGACAATCAAGCACCTACTGGTCATCACCTGTGGTGTTGGTGTGCGAGAAAGATAGATCGATGAGATTCTGCGAAGATTACATGTAACCTGATGACGCCACCAGAAAGGACAGTTGCCCTCTCGCCAGAATAGATGACACCTCAAATATCTTGGCTGAATACTGATGGTTTTCAACATAACTATCTATGATAATTATCAATCAATTTTCAGAAACATTTTTTATTTCTCGAGGCGTTTCGGTAACACCGTAGCTTCCTCTTAGATTATTACAAACTTTTTCTGGATCAGTTGAAACTAACCGGGCTTTGTCAGGCATCGCAGGCAACGAATACTCTGATAAATGCGGCAGACACAGATCATCAACTCCATACAGAAGGGATTCAAAAAACACTTTATTGTGAGAATTCCAATATGAGCATTGTGACGCCTAAAGATGCTATTGTATAGCGAAAGACGTGTCGCGGTTCTGTAAACTGTCAAGTTTTTTAATATGCGTTACAATGAATTTTCATCAAGTACCGGTGACTTCTATCACTCCTACGGAGTGAACCGTCTGAGTATCCCGACCAAACCAAATTAATTCCAGCTAGTCATGAACTCTATCTGTAGACACCTGTAGACAAAGCCAGGAAACAACTCCACGAAAACATACTCTTGGGTGGGAGTCAGAATAATGATGATATTCCGGAGAGGTGCATTACACCCCCATGCCCTTACCTTTCATGTGGACCTACAATTTTGTAGGTACGCCTGGAAGATATCCGATGGAAAGACAACAACTAACCCAGCTAGTGCGGCGCAGAAAGCTGGAGTAGAACTATCAGGCATACCTGTGCAACGTCTTCCATTTGCAAGATTCATCGCAAGTTACTCCAAATGAGTCAGTAACACCATAAAACAAAGAAATTACCAAAATCGTTTTGAATGATTGAAAAGTGAAGTTACGTAAGATAGCTGATATTATAAAGATATCAAAAGGGCGTGTTGGCTTTGAATTGCATGAGCGTTTGACTACGACAAAGCTCTGTTTAAAGTGGGTCACTGTTGACCAAAAACAAGAACGTCTTGATGATTCTGAGCAGCGTTTGGCCATGTTTTAACACAACGAACCGAAATTTTCGCATCGATATATAACAATGGATGAAACATGGATCCATCACTTCGAAATCAAAATAATCACCATCTGAGTGATGAACAACTGGTAAACCTCGCCCAAAGCATCCAAAAGCACAAAAATCGGCTGTAAAGGTTACGGCTTCGGAATTTTCGAATGTTCGTGAATGAATCGATTATCTTGAGAAGAGAGATAATATCAACGGCGTTATTGAACCGTTAGAAGGCCGAAACGACCGCATATGGCAAAGAAAAAATTCTGTTTCATCAAGACAATGTGCCGTCTCATGAGTCGATCAAAACAATAGCAAAACTACATGAATTGAACTTTGAATGGGGAATATTCCTCAATTTGGGTTTATTAAGCAAATGCAAGTTTGAACAAAATAAAGTTGAGTTTAATTCATGAGTTTTTCAAATTCACTTCGAAAAGTATTCAAATTGATGTTTCAAATGTTGGGTTATGATTTTTGAAGGGATTTGTTTCTAATTCACATATTGGCAACAGCGCCTATATCAAGTTGAAATAATTTATACGTACCTATATATTCTACTTTAAAAAAAGAAAATTATCTTTATGAATCAACAATTAAGGCAAAATATAAATTACAGTTCAATACCACCTCCACAAGCCACATAACAACAGTTGTTTCGTTATTTATATAGAGGAAGATAGGTTAGGTGCACAAAATGGCATATGTCACAGAATGTCTTGCAACTCGGAACATAAGTAAACAGAAAAGCACGCCTCTGAAATATGTCATCTTTGTTTGTCTCATACAGGTAACAGATTCATTGTCCTTTATTCGCTATAACCGATGTTGCCAAATGGTGAAATAGAAACGAATCCCTTTAAATGGTGAATGCATTATTTCATTTCTCTTTTTTGAATATTTAAATAATTTTTTAAAGAAAAAGGTTCAAATGATAAGTTTAAAATGCGTTGTTTTAGAGCTCTTTTATGAAAACAACTCGGTTTTCGTCAGGAGGAACATTCCCCATTGCTCCCATATCCACCGTATTCGCCATATTTGGCTCCCAGCGACTATTGGCTGCTCGCAGACAAAAAATTTCCACCGGTAAGAAATTTTGCTCGAATGAAGAGATTATTGTTGGAACTAAAGCATATTTTGAGGCAAAAGATAAATTATTCTACAAAAGTGGTATTGAAATGTTAGAGCGGCTCTGAAATGATTGTGTGACTCTTGATGGAGATAAGGTTGATGAATGAAGCCGATTTTCTTAGACCCGTGACTTTTTACCTTATGTGTTCACCTCTGCAATGCATGAAACTGATTTTAAGTCTCCTACTGAAAATATTCGTACAAATTCGAGACAAGTTGTTGTCCCTGGTACGGTTATTTGTTTCAAAGATAAATGTCAATAACCGTTAATGGCGAATTGCTTTTACGAAATTCACTAGAAAGTAACCGCTTCATATTACTAAATAAATTATTGTGAAAAAGCATTTTATTTTATGTAATGTTATAGTACAAATATTCCAGGCTAAACATTGGACAGTGCCAATCCCAATTTGAGGTTTCAATTTTTGATTACGTGGAATATGAATATGTGGAATATGAAATGCCCACAGTTTAGTAGTACCTCTTCAATAAACAACATGTAATAATGTGAACTGTCATCAATTCTCAGTAGGTATAACTGTATTATGGGTTTGAATATATTGGTGGTTCCGATGTTCACCTTCCCACAAGTGCACGGTATGCGATATACCCCTTTAGTTTTTATTTATTTATTTAATTATTCAGAAAATACATCCAACAGGTCATGATACCCAAATAGTCTTTAGTCGACTCAAGACATTATTTCATCTACTTGGTGGGTTTAAAAATCGTATTAATGTTGTGTTTTCCCAAAAATTCTCCAATTATGTCTGTATCCCTAGGGATATATGACATATATGCACGTGGAACAATCTGAGTCTTCTCCCCGTTTTGAGCCGTGGAACTCTTCAGTTTCATGACAATGTTGGTCTCGGGTACACTGTATCAATTCGATCCCAAGTTTTCCTGAAGTCGTTCCAGTTCTTCCTTGAGATGCTCTGCTTCACATACTCCTCGAGACCGTTCAGTTAGAGTGGATATTACTCCTCTATTCTGATTAGGATGGTGCTCTGATAGTACTTGCAGGTTTTTTGTACAGTTTGTGGGTTAGTCTAGCATCACATCTTTCGATTAGTACATCTAGGAATGCTATCCGCTGGTTCTGTTCAGTCTCCTTGGTGAATTTGGTACTGAGGTGTTGTGCGTTCAAGTGGTCTAGAAAAAGGTTTAGAGCGTCCCTCCCATGTTTCCACATATCGAAAGTATCATCCACGTAACGTAGCCGCAAGGTCAGTTTTAATTCAAAAGTGTCGATTGCTTTTTTTTCAAAATGTTCTATGATGTAGTTGACTATCACTGAGCTATGTGGAATTTCCATCGCCACGCCATCTAGTTGCTCACAAAAGGTACCCATTAGATGACACCTTCGACATCTGGGAACATGAAAGGGACGTTCCAAACTCTTTTCTAGACCACTTGAACGCTCAAGACACCACCATTGAGTTCACCATGGAGAATGAGCAGGGCCAACGGATAGCATTCCTAGATGCCCTAATCGAACGATGTAGTACAGACTAACTCACAAAGTGTACCAAAAACCCACGCACATGGATAGATACCTGTACGTACTCCCAAACCACCATCCTAATCAGAAAAGAGGAGTAATAACTACTCTAACTGAACGGGCTCGAGGAATATGTGAACAAGAGCATCTCGAGAAATAACTGGAACGTCCTCAAGTGAATTTGAGATCGAAAGGATACAGAGTACCCGAGATGAACATGGCCTTGAACCTGAAGAGTTTCACGGCTCAAAACAGGAAGTAGGCTCAGATGGTTGCACTCGCATATCTACCATATTATATCCCTAAGGTCACAGACAGATTTGGAAAACACTTGAAGAAAAACAACATTGAAACGAGTTTCAAACACACCAAGATACAACAAAGTCTTAGGTCGGCTAAAGACAAGAGAGACCCACTATGAGCAGCAGTAAAAATCCACTAACTGTGGAATATGAAATGCCCACAGTTTAGTAGTAGCTTTTCAATAAACAACATGCAACAATGTGAACTGTCATCAATTCTCAGTACGTATAACTGTATTACGGGTTTGAAGGCCGTCGATTTACGGAATTTTTCTCCGACATTTCGCGGGCACCAGTGTGGCTAGCTTCTTCAGAGATACATCCTGAGTAATCTTCGATGACTGAATATTACGGCTCCGTAAGGCATATGAATGTTGACCCAGGTAGTTTGGTGTGCTAATACCTATATCTGGATTAGGTAAATTGCGTAAAGCCTGTTCAAAGCTTCTTCTTTTCTGTTGAAATCATCCGCATGTTTGTGGATCTCTTATAGCCTTCCATACCAGTCGTCTATGGTTGCCTTCAAAGAGTGCGTGGTCTGCTACAGTTAACTTGTCCGTTCGGCCTAGTCTATAGTTTCTATCATGCTCCTTCAACCTTACATCCATGGATATATTGGTGGTTCCGATGTTCACCTTCCCACAAGTGCACGGTATGCGATATACCCCTGCTGCTGATAGTCTTTAATCTTTAGTCGACTTGAGAAATTATTTTATCTTCTTGGTGGGTTTGAAAATCGTATTACTTTTGTTTTTTCCCAAAAAATCCCCAATTATGTCTGTAACCCTAGGGATATATGACATATATGCACGTGAAACAATCTGAGCCTTCTCCCCGTTTTGAGCCGTGGAACTCTTCAGTTTCATGACAATGTTGATCTCGGGTACACTGTATCCATTCGATCCCAAGTTCACCTGAAGTCGTTCCAGTTCTTACTCGAGATGCTCTGCTTCACATACTCCTCGAGCCCGTTCAGTTAGAGTGGATATTACTCCTCTATTCTGATTAGGATGGTGCTCTGATAGTACGTGCAGGTTTTTTGTACACTTTGTGGGTTAGTCTAGCATCACATCTTTCGATTAGTACATCTAGGAATGCTATCCGTTGGTTCTGTTCAGTCTCCTTGGTGAATTTGGTGCTGAGATGTTGTGCGTTCAAGTGGTCTAGAAAAAGGTTTAGAGCGTCCCTCCCATGTTTTCACATATCGAAGGTGTCATCCACGTAACGTAGCCGCAAGGTCAGTTTTAATTCAGAAGTGTCGATTGCTTTCTTTTCAAAATGTTCTATGATGTAGTTGACTATCACTGAGCTATGTGGAATTCCCATCGTCACGCCATCTCGTTGCTCACAGAAGGTACCCATTAGATGACACCTTCGACACCTGGGAACATGAAAGGGACGTTCCAAACTCTTTTCTAAACCACTTGAACGCTCAAGACACCACCATTGAGTTCACCATGGAGAATGAGCAGGGCCAACGGATAGCATTCCAAGATGCCCTAATCGAACGATGTAGTGCAGACTAACTCACAAAGTGTACCAAAAACCCACGCACATGGATAGATACCTGCACGTACTCCCAAACCACCATCCTAATCAGAAAAGAGGAGTAATCACCACTCTAACTGAACGGGCTCGAGGAATATGTGAACAAGAGCATCTCGAGAAATAACTGGAACTTGAGATCGAATGGATACAGTGTACCCGAGATGAACATGGCCTTGAACCTGAAGAGTTTCGCGGCTCAAAACAGGAAGGAGGCTCAGATGGTTGCACTCGCATATCTACCATATTATATCTCTAAGGTCACAGACAAATTTGGAAAACATTTGGAGAAAAACAACATTGAAACGAGTTTCAAACACACCAAGATACAACAAAGTCTTAGGTCGGCTAAAGACAAGAGAGACCCACTATGAGCAGCAGTATATCGCATATCGTGCTCTTGTGGAAAGGTATACATCGGAAACATCGAAAGATCCATGGGAATAAGGCTGGAGGAGCATGAAAGGAACTGCCGACTAGGCCGAACGGTCAAGTCGGCTATCGCAGAACACGCACTCAGTGAAGGAAGTCACTGGATTTGAAAACACGAACTCACTTTGTCTAACCAGGGATACCATAGCCGACTGGTACGAAAAGCAATAGAGATCTACAAACACGCGAATAATTTCAACTGAAAAGAAGAAGCTGTGAACCTCAACTGGATATGGAATCCAATTCTAAGAAGTTCAATAATATTGAACAGCATGACGACAGATAGAAAAAGGTTGACTAAAGTTACTGATAATCTACCTAACCATTTACAGGTATCAGCACACCAAACTACCTGAGTCAAAATGCATACGCTTTACGCAGCTGTAATATCCAGTAATCGGAGAAAAACTCAGGATGTATAAACCTCTGAAGAAATTCCAAAAATCTACGGCCGCGAAAGCCCTAACCATTTTGTAAAAGTCATCAAAATATGGGAAATTGCTGACGATCCATTTTTCAAAGTACCAACTGCAAGCTATCTTCCAAACAGGGGTTCTCTCTGATTAAACACCTACCTTGACTGTTTTTTTTGCACTCGAAGGAAAATGAGATGCTATATAAATATGTGTGTTTCATCGCGTATTTAAATGATGACGCATTTGTATTCCTTCATCAACTCAACTGTATTGATATGTTGTTTAACCAAAAATAAAAATTGAATTCGAAGAAAAAAGTGACAATTTTCAAATTGACTTGAATCGATTGCGAAAAGATATGAACTTTCTTCAAATTATGTAAGAGTTCAAACTTCCGATGTACAACAATCGATATTCGAATTCGTTCCTAATCAGCGAATCGTTTGTCGACTGAAATCAACTTTTTCACAAATATGGATACATTGTTCTGTTTTTATTCGACTGTCAATTGTGATATTTCTCGATTACATGATCAAAAATTACATCATATCAGCGATTATCAAACCTTAACCGCAACATTAAATTAAGTTCACTCTCAGTGAAAGACAATGAAAATCACAGAGGGGAGCAAAGTAAACACTATAACTCTGTTAGCATCAGTTCTTGAAGAAATTCAACGTTAAATGTTCACAACTGCCACAATGTTGAGTTCAATAGTATATTTAGCATCATGTCTGATAATCCCCTCTGAAGAATTAGTGGCAAATAATCAAGGTATTAATGTTTTCATGGAGAGTACTGCAAGGCAAACGAGAAATGCGGTCATTCCAGATAACATTGAGGATTTATTGAAGCCAGGTTAGTTACGTTAATATAAACCATACAGAAATTTCTGAAAAAAAGTAGACTTTCTTTGGTTTCCAACAGTTGATTGAAACTCAAAGGCTCCATTGACTTTTTTGAGTTTGATTTCAATGCTTATATATGTCCCCGAGAAGATTTGATACCACAAACTGGTATGTAGTGAAATACCTAGCTGAAGGGTTATTTTATATTAATTCTCCATACGGTTTTGCATAGAGACGTAGGTCGAGAAAACAGTTTCACTTTCGACGTGTGAAAAAAGTACTTCACTCAGCTTCATGGAGCATCATTAGAAGAAATAATTAATTCTTAATAATGTTTGTAGTTTAATATTGGATTTGACAGATGTGCTCACAATGTGATTTGAAAAATATTATTCAAATCCTCAAAGCGTTTTGTGTTGATTTTTCTCCAAAGTTGTCATTATTAACACCTAATCTTACATACACCAAACGATTCACGAAAGAAACCTCACTTCCAGTCATTTTCCTTCTATTTTCAATTAATCATTTTTTCTATTACCCTCTTTAAATTCTGTATAAGCAAAAAATTTCAGAAAACTCCTGTTAACCAACTTTTCTGTTTGCTCATGACAGATATCTGCAATCATACTTCTAGTCACAATTCATTTTTACCAAAACCAATTTCACATCATCATCATTTTTGTCACACTCTGTTTCATCGCATAATTAATATATCTCTGTATATACCAAAAATCAAGAGTCTCCGATACATTTTTTCCCACTTTTCGTTCGATGTCAATGAGCCGCTTAGATCTTTAATAGACCACGAAATGCAATTTTATAAGTATTTATTTGTTAACGTTCGACAAATATATGCCATCCAGATTCATTAAAATAACATTGAATGGAAATGTAATATATAAATATCATGACTTTGCACTGGAAAATACAGACTACCAATTAGAAGCATTATCAAGTTGTGAAGAGAAACTATGAACATTAATTTTTTATATCTTGTATTTAATCTTATACAGCGTGACTCACGGTCGATAGTAGGTTAGACGTTTCTGGAAAACGCAAAACATGATTTTTCTGAAAATTTCACCTCTCATATTTCCTTACCTGTTCTAGCGATCTAAAATATTTTCATCATTGCGGCGTTGCCACTTCCATCAAAAAGTCCTAGCAACTTAATTTTTTTAAATGGAACACCCCGTATATTAATACATTTTTGGAATTGCTCTGGTATTTTAATGCTTTTTTGTTAATAATATCCTATACCTATCTCTATCTGTTTTCGAGATAAAAAATAAATTGTGCTAAATATGGTCCAAAACATAGCCTTAATTGAAATTAAGTACATCAGTACTCTCAATTCATGAAAAGTTGATATTTTGATGATAGTTTGGCCAAACTCTAAATATTCAAATAACATCAAGAAATCGACTCCATATCATACAGGGCGTGCTAAAATTACTATTATTTCCATTGTGCATAAAAGTAGTCAAAAGTTCATTTTATCAAATGAAACCCCCTGTATTTTTCTCGGTAAAGTGAAAGATGGTGAAAAATGCTTCAAGATGATATATCATGTCCCTATACCTAAATCGTCAAGTTTCCTTAATAAAGCCGTTTATGTGGAAAAATAGTTATTTATTATACACGGACAGTGTGATCAAATCATTGCCAGAACTTGTAGAAAATTCAACCAAATGTATCCTGAATTAACACCAATGAACGAGAGGAAGTTTGTAAGATTACAAAATAATTTCCTTAACTATGGCTCCATGTTAAAAGCGCCTTCAACATTACCAAAACCTGTTACTTCAAATGTTTTGTCAAAATCTCTCAACGCGAGAAATGAGATTGGCCCAACTTTGTACGCATGTTATTAGATGGAACCACTTTTTATTCAAGTGTATATGATTTTTCACGCTTTGTATGTTGAAGTAATATTCATTTTCCTTTGTGTTACTTTGCAAAATTCTTTCGGAATCCTCAACCAGTTTAGGCTTCAAAAGATTTGTATGAATGGATAATATGTTGTTCTTGTTCGTCTGCTGAAGAGTAATAGATCTGGTGAATATTGGCTACTGATAACAGGATTATTTTGGTAGTCTAATAGCACTATTCCTTTTTCAACATTCCCAACATGATATATTCATTTCCAATAAATTGATATGGTATTCCATGGTCCTCATCCTCCATAAAATTCAGTTGTGAAATATCTAGTTTGAAACTCAAAAAGGTTGGAATTTAGTCTTTTTTATATTGGATGCTATGGCCAATGGAGAAAATATGAAAATTCACCTAGTCACTATAAGGAATTGAAGAATATTGGTTATTTGAATAGAAAACAGATGTTCAAATTAGACCAAAGTATTCAATTGGACAATCCAAATAATATAAATACTCTATGTACAAACATTCAACTGAATTCTTTCTCCGATAATACATAATTTTCAGGCGTGAAGAAAGCTTTCATTCACACTCATGGTGACAACGTAGATGATGACGGACATATTCTGGGATTTTCCAAGAAGATGAACTCAGAAGGAGACGACGGATACAAACATTTCGACAGTTTCCACAAAAAAAATAATAACAAATATGGTTTCGAAATATTTTCCAAATTTGGTAGGAAAGAGACAGCAAATATTGATACAACAGATAGAGATCAGGAAAATAAAGAAGAAGATTCGGGAAAATGAGGTTATGCAAAATTCCAAATGCGCCATATAACAGGTTCATATTCGCATTGGTTTTTTATTCAGATGAAATTGTTGACAATCGTTTTTTGTGTGATTTTCTATTGTTGCCTTTCCATTTTCATCAAACGAATGAAAACTCAATTGATTATAAATTCGAATTGAAAAACGAAATCTAACATTTTTTGAGTTGATTTGTTTCTGGTACTGTTAAGTTTGAAAGAACTCTACTTTTGCAATTGTTTGAAGGAGTGAAATCTGATGTTTTCCTTAACAATATATAATAACATAAATGTCCTTGTTATTTCCAATAATTTTGTATATCTGATATATATTACATCTTTTTTCAATAAAATAGTCAGTAGTATTTGGTGCATATTATTTCAAAAGATTCATAACAAAACATTTCACTTGGGTTTTTCAGCACAGACTATAATTTTTTTGACATGTAGCTGGAAAATGCACTTCAGATTGCAACTCTTAGTAAGTATTCTATCAGTTCTCGCGAATATCTAGAAAATGCATTTTAGGGAGAACAGGCAAATTTTTATGAATTGAAAAATGGAATACTTTGAGAGAGATTGAATCTTGTGAATCATATGATAATTGAATAGTATTGAGGAAATCAAAATACGACGATTGGATAACAAATGTACCAACATTTTCAAGAGTGATTAGCAACCAAGAACTCATATCAACCAAGACCGTATCTAGGACAGAAACATACGTATGAGAAAATGAATATTTTGGAATAGAATTTCGAGACATTTATCTCTCCCAACGTACCCACACAGTAGGTTTTGATGAATGCCTACCGGAAAACAACTTCTGTCTCGGCTAATACTATGCCGGACTTCTAATTATTTCCGAAATACAATAATGAATACCTCACAGAAGTAGGTCAGGCAGATGTTTTTCGTTCATCCAGCAGCAGTACCACGGTGGAATGCTTACTATGTATTCAGATAGTGCCGGGCAACTGATTTTTTGTTTATTAAGCACAAATTTAATGAATATTACTGGAGTTTTTCCCCATCACCAAACCGTTATTTCAACATCTCAAAACGTGTTTCGATCATTAAGTGATCATCTTCAAGAGGATGATTAAACTAAATATACTTAGGTACCATGTTATTTTTATTTATACCATAGACACCTCTTCTAGGCTTAAAGTAATTTCACAATATTGCCTTATCTACTAGTCTTAAATTAATTCCATTTGTCCTTATGTGATAGATAGGTAAATCTAATAATTAAAATATTATTTTAACAAGCTATATACCTAATATGCTATTAGGTATTGGTCCACTATCCTTATTCATGATATTATTATGTTTACTTATTTCTACACTCTCACAGGCATCTAGATGCCTGTTGCTGTGAACTTGTCTAACTGATCTTAATAAACTAAAGTCTATGAAATGATTTTGTTGCAAAATATGATGGGCGACTGCTGGTCTTCCATGTTTAAGATGTGCTAAGTATTCCTTATATCTTATTTTAATTGATCGTTTTGTCTGTCCATAATATTTTGCATCTCAGTCCTTAAATTTGATTTCGTAAATTCCAGACTTTTCCAAATTCTCGACTTTTGGATTTCCTGAAAGGCTGTGTAGTGTAGAATTTGTGTCAAAAACCACCTTCATATCTAGTTCCTTGGAAATCTTTCCATATACATCGTATTCCAGCCCTCCATATTTGCTCTTCATCACCAAAACGTCTAGAAATGGAAGTTGTCCTTTATTTTCTAAGTCATCAGTTAATTTTATTGATGGGAACCTGTTATTGAAAATGGAAACAAAGTCCCCATTATTCGATTCTTTGTTATCGAATATCGCGAAAACATCATCTACATTTCTTAGCCATACCCTAAGAAAAATACGTTGACTTTTCTTTGGTTTCCATTTCGAATCTGCTCATGAACAGGTTTGCCAGGTAGGGAGACAAGGGGTTACCCATAGCTGTTTCCTACTGTTGTTCATAAAAGCAAATTTCTACCTGGAAACGGTTTTATTTCATATTAGAAGTATCTATGGTATAAATAAGGGTAACATTGTAAGTGTATATTTAGTTTAATCTTCATCTTGAAGATGATCACTTGGTGATCGAAACACGTCCTCGAGGTGTTAAAATAACGGTTTGGTGTTGGGAAAAAGCTCCAGTAATATTCATTACTACACCGAAGGTTCCAAACAGTGTTAAACAAGTCCAGTAACTTTCAGTACTACACCAAAGGTTCCAAACAGTGTATCACAAGTAGAAATTTAATCTAGTGGAAAACAAGATCAATAGTCAAGCTCCCTTATCCAGTGAAGTGTTTTATAAATACAAAGATGGACTACTACTATATCATTCTGACATTCTTGAAGAACTGAATTAGTGCAAAGTCCAAAATCAAAAGGAACATTTTTATTCAAAGTTATCTCTTTTACTTCCATTCTGGATACTTTTCTGAGTTTTCTGTTACCTCATCCACTAATTTGGTATGCCATAAGTCAGCCTTCATTCTAAAGGCTTTCTCCGATTTCCAGAGCTCCAAAGGAGCTCTGGAAATTTTATCCTTACCATGTTTTGGGATTCTTTTCACAGCTAATCACGTGTGCCTTCCTGTTGGGACAACAGGATTAGAGATTAGCGCGTGACTAGCGACAAAAGCAAACTGTGATTGCTTTCCACCATGGAATGTACAACACCAACATGAAATTTGTTGATTCCAAACAATACTGCTGCATATTCCTTTCTGTCACTGTTTAATGACTCTCTTATTTCGGTCAAAATCAACAACACATTATTTTT
>NW_019294939.1:3451-20876 GCF_000500325.1 Leptinotarsa decemlineata
GAGAGTTTTTTTTTATTTAAATATAGAGAAGTAGAAAGCCAGAACTTTTTTGCCAAAAGTTAATCTCTCTTAAAAATATACTGTTTTCAAGTTGAATTAGGGTTTTTGTTTTAATAAATCACAACTGAATCTATGTCTTACGGGGAATGATATGTTTAAAAAAATTTGAAAAGGCTGTTGCCTGCAGTTCATAGGCCTTCTAGAAAGTAAATGGTATGTGGTTCTTGAAAATGTTGGATAAAGATGGTATGAAAGTAAAATTCCTACACCAAAATATCAGACTCGAGTTTAAAATATTATTATAGTTAAGGATTTTTTAATAATTAAGTGTTGAACATTTTCAATCGTTGAATTTTTGAAATATATGATGAGTTATTGAGTAGATTTCAATTCTGAAACGCTCAGTTTTTTTCATAGTTAGGAAATATATTTATTCCCCGTTCTGCCGAAAATATTGCAATTATAAGTTGTTGATAGTTCTTCATTGGAAAATAGGCTTAGTTTCTCATTCAGCTCATCCCACATAAGAATTTCGTTCTATAAAATTGCTATTTTTTTTCTTATCAGTCAGTGGGCTATGCTCAGGAACGTAGATAGTCCTTCTCCTAGCCGTGCAATTCCAGTCGAGTCGATTTTGAACTCGAAGAACGATCAAGAAATGGCGGAGGGGCCCAGCTAAGGCGGGACCGTTGCAGGGACACTCCTTACAGTTTGTGTTTGTAACGGGAGACTGTTACTGCTTCGGTGGGTGCCAAAATTGGAGAGTTAGATGTTGAGGAAGTTTGGTTTTTGTCTAATACGTAAAATTGAGGAAATGCTCCAGAGCATTGGTTTTTGTTTTCAGAGAAGCTCGCAGAGATTTGCTACTATGCTATGAAGATCTCCGTAGGCATACTGTTATTTTATTTTATACATAATTCTGCTGACTTTATCGTCACTCAACACAAAGTAGAACTCTACCTTAAGAATTCTTTCCCGCTTATCCTATCAGTCTAATAATATCGAATTAATCTATTTAAAACAATCAGGTATTATACCGAAGAAAAATTTAAAGCTGAATTCGAACGTTGGTTTGGAAAATGTAAAAAATTCTAATGCAATTGTTTTTGCCTGTTTCAAAAAGTCCAATTAAAACCTTTTTCTTAAACGTTTCAAATTGAATAATATTCAAGCTATATTTGCTTTGATTTCAACTTCTTATGCCTAGGGTCTTTAGAAATCTCTGCGTCTTTTCTTCATTTTATCATATTAGTGCAATTTTTATGTTGAATAAACTCAACAGTCTCCCATAATCTAATTAAAAAAAAATGCAAATGTTTTCTTAACAAAACGCTGCATGAACTGTCGAAGAAGAACCTTACCTACTTGAACGAACAATGTTGTAGTATAAAACCATATATTTCTATTCGTTTTTCACAAGCCAAACAAATGTAATCGTACTTTATGTGAAAGGCGGTAGTTGTTATCTAGAAACTTTAACATTTTGTCTCTTGCAATGAACTATATATCAGGGGTTTCGCCCACACTTGTATATTATTATCTTCCTACACAGAATATAATTCATCATAATTTATTTGATATTTATTCGGTGGCAATTATATATTGTGTTATATCTAGTGGTGTAGGAATTTTATTCGTAGTTGTACACACTTTGGACCCCATTGTGTCCTTCTGACAAAAATCAGCCACAAGGGTAAGGGAGCTAGGCTCCAGCCTGTCAGAACTGAAGATGCTTGGTCGGTATTGTAATCCATTAACCAACAAATTGATTTTGGTAAATTTACGAACTCGCTCTAATATGAAACTCCTGGATTTAGTTCTGTGATCAGCTTCCACATCACCGGTCAATTGTCAACTGTCATTTTATGTTTAGTTTCATGTTTCGTGAAGTCGGAATTGCACCCGAAAACATTTTATAACCAGTAATCAGCCAGAAATCATTTGACAGGATTAATCGACTAACTGAAATTCATATTGGTTCAGTTCTAGTAGCTTTATTGAAAAGTGGTTGTTCAAAAAATCTGCGCAACAGGATCTACCGGTCGGAATTTTTCAACTTTTAGAAGAGGTTACTGTCAAATGTTCCCTTTAATTTTTATAAAAGGGGTTCCAGAGTTCCCGAATGTCATTAACAAATTCCCACTCGGTGGCTATGGACGTTGATGGTCCTAGCAACGGACCCGGGACTCTCAAAAGGTGCTCCAGTGCCCCCATGATTAATGAATCTACTACTGTGATGACTACAGTTAATCCTACTGCACCCAATAGGTAAGATTTTGATGTTTTCTTGGTGTTTACCCTTACGTTTTTTGTATTCAGGGAACAGCAACCCTTTAGTTCGTTGTTTGGATCTTCTTCACAGACAAGAACAAGGAGGTTTAGCGCCAGCTTCAGCCAAGTCCCAGGTTCACCGGTAAGAATTATGAAATACAATATGTCTTAATTTGTATATGCATGCATAAACGATAGAGAATAATTCGAATATATGCACACAAATCGATAGTGAATGACTGCTAAACCCTTTAGTCTGTCGGCAAGTATCACAATCGCACATTATTCTGAGTGGAAAGATTCAAAATAGAGTAAGATAAATAATACAGACATTCACAAGGGAACATAGAATTTATTATCATTTAGACGTGTAAACAATAAGTTTCCTTTTCGTCTATGATTTGATAAATCCTCAATCCTGAAGCTTCATTTAACCATACTTACAAGTTTGTTCTTTATTTGTCTTTTGGTGTTCACTACACAACTAGTTTTTCTACACCTAGAGACAAGGATCAGTCAGTTTTTATTTCTAGTGGTTGATTTTCTCTATGTTGAATATATAGAATTATTTAAATGAAAAATTCTAAGCTCCTTGTTAAGCATACTGAATATCTTTCTAGGAACTGAAATCTTATCTATTCTAACACATTAAACGTTTCAGAAAGGGTCATTTATAGTTCCGCGAGGTACACCATACTAAATATTCTCCTGAGAAATGAGAACATTTATTCTAACTCATTGGAATATTTTAGAAATGTAGCCTTTCTATGTTTATGCATCTGTATTATTTTTCTGAAAAATATATTTTTCAAAAAATTATTTCGAGTGCTCTTTCAAAAGTTTCTCAAAAATGTTTGGAACTTGAACTTATTAATGAGATAGATTTATATTCGGATACCTCTTATTTCAAACCTTATTCGTATATTGGTATAATCAGGACAGTATTTAGGCATTTAGGAAATTTTTCGGTTTTTGAAATCAAATTGAAAAGTATGACAATGCCTCGTAATATGGCTAAGCTTCTAAAGAATGGTCTAAACTTTAATCAGTCTATTCCTGAGAATTTTCCACATTTTTTATTCTTTTATAATGTTCTTTGATTGATTTTTTTCAGGGTTATCAAGTCAATTTATATTATATTAGACAATGGAAGTCCGAACTGATGAAATAGTTCATTTTTCTCTTTTGTCAATAGTTATGATTGGGTATATTTTTTTCCCCATTGATTTTCCAATGCTGCTTTAGAAATCAGTAAAGGTCTCTACAGTTTTGTCGAGTTTTTTTCCAATGGGTTACTTTTGTTTGCTATTTCCTTGATATACCTTAATTTTTTGGGGATTTCAGATATCCTTCATATCAGTTTATGTTATTATGAATTACCATCATCATAGTGCTGTATAGTTTGACCATCACCGAAAGAAATTATCCTTGTCCTTTTATTTCACAAACCTCAAGTCGATGAAACCTTTTGAGGTTATGTTGTCCACCAGTATGATTTCTTTATTAATGGAAAACAGTTAGAATTCCTCAATCATGTACACAAAAAACCTTGATGTCTAACCAATTTAGTTTCTGATCAGATCACTTATGTTAGGCATTACTTCAACTGACTGTGATTACCTGAATGAAAAACATAGATCAAGATGAATATATGCTAAATCATTTTGACTTGAAATGTCTCCTCCAAACAAAAGACCTATAATACTTTTGCAAAAATGTGAAGCTGTGGATATCTTTAATCTCTTGACAGTTACTCAAGTGGATGTGTGATGCCTAAAAATGTTGCTTTGTCAGTGTAACTTAATTTTTTCTTGCCAACACTAACTGATATATTAGAAATATTTTTCTAAACATGATGATACCTCATAATATGTGTTTTCTTGGTATTAAAGTAAGTAAAAAGCAAGTGAATTTCTTTGTTCATCTGTTGATAGTTACTCAACAAAGTTGTAGCCATTTCGGACGCGCTGTTATGTAACAGTCGTTTGAGAGAGTTGATGTGAGAGTTTTTATAACAATAAACAGAATCGATTACAGAGCTGTCATTAAATATTTGTTTATGGAAGGCAATACGCCTACGGAAATCAAAGATGAGTTGGATTCTGTGTATGGGGACTCTGCACCGTCATTTACCACATTGAAATTTTGGGAAGCTGTAATTGAACTTGGTCGTAAGAGCTTAGGAGACGATGAGAGTTCGGGACGTCCAAAAACTGCAACTACCGACGAAAACATCGCCAAAGTTCACCAAATGGTCCTAGACGGCCGCCGACTTGAAGTGAGAGAGATAGCAGCTTATGAACATGTTGAAAGAACGTGTTTGTCACATATTTAATCAACATTTAGACATGAGACGAGCTGTTCGCGGGTTTGGTGCCGCGTTTGCTCACGTTAGACCAAAAGCGTGTTGGAATGAATATGTTGGCGCAGTTTAAGCGCAATAAATCCGAGTTTTGGCGCCGAATAATTACTGTAGATGAAACTTGGCTACACCGTTACATGCTCGAAGTAAAAATACAGCTCCAACAAAAGCAAAAACTGTTTTGCCAGCTGGGAAAGTGATAGCAGCTGTTTTCTGGGATAGTCAAGGAGTTATTTCGATTGATTATTATCTTCAAAAAGGAAAAACCATTGCAGGAGCATACTATGCATCGTTACTTGGCAAGCTGAAGGCAGAACTTGCCGATAAATGTCAACATTCACACGGCAATGCACTGTCTCACTCCTCAGCGATTCCCATGGCGAAAACCCACGAATTACTGTTTCAACTGCTTGACCATCCGCCTTACTCACCAGATTTATCGCCAAGCGACTTCTTTTTGTCCCCATATCTGAAAATTGCGCTCGGTGAACAGAGATTTTTGTCAAATAAAGAGGTAACCACCTTTGTGAACAAAGAAAAACGCCGGGTACTGTTACAGAGATGGGAGTATCGCTGGGAGAAGTTTATAGAGTTGAAAGGAGACTATGCTATAAAATAAAAAAAAAAATATGAAAAATGTCTTGTACAGTGTGTCTCACTTCTCATGGAAACACCCCCGTATCTTCCGCAATATTCGAGGTAGAACGATGAAACTCTCAGGACTGATGGAAATGCTCAAAATGCACCTACCACCTGAATGGGGTTGGCCAAAGTGATATACACTGTCCGCCACTCGCGATGGAACACCCCATTTTTACGGTAAAACAACGAATCTGAAGGAATTTTGAGCCTATTTTGCCCCCTAATATGTTTTACCGTAAAAATGGGGTGTTCCATCGCGAGTGGCGGACAGTGTATATCACTTTGGCCAACCCCATTCAGGTTGTAGGTGCATTTTGAGCATTTCCATCAGTCCTGAGAGTTTCATTGTTCTACCTTGAATATTACGGAAGATACGGGGGTGTTTCCATGAGAAGTGAGACACACTGTATCTTTGTAAGGTTGTAAACTTTTCAAACCACCCTCGTATATCTTTATTGTTTTTAATGAATTCATCTAACGCAGGTATCAGGCCCTCGCTTGACGCCGAGGATCAACCAACTGCGCCAAGAGGAACATGATGGCATCAGCAACACCCGGGAGCTCGCCCACGAACGGGAAATCCACCAGTCCATGCAGATATCCCAGTCGTGGGAGGACCTCAGCATAATGAACGACAGCAACGAGTCGACAAAAACCAGCAGGATGATACCCCTACAAATATCGCTGCCAACCTGCGGCGGCCCCTTTATGTGCAATTCCCCCTCCCCCACGCGGATGGGCTTTCAGAGCCCGACTAGATCGAGAACGATTATCAGACGTAGTGCTAGTCCAGTGCTCCGACCCAGCCCCCTTGGAGTGAAGAGAAAGCTGGACGACGATAAGCTCGATTTTCATGCCAGCCCCCGTGCCAAGAGAGTGTACAGTTACTCGGGGGGCAACGACAGGGGCGGGCTCCTCACCACCACAGGTAATAATAATAAGATATATAATAATAAGAAAGAATCCTGACTGTGTTCTCCTTATTTATATACAGTGTCACCGATAAAGTCCGCATCAAATGGGAAACTTTTTTATTTATCGTTTTATGTGAAATTTGATTTTGGCAGTAGATTTTGAATCACTTGTGATCAACGCCTGAATTATAAACATCTACATTCCTTTTGGCACACGTCAGTTTAGGTTCATATTTCTATTTTCAACCTCTCTTTTCTGTAATGCAACCACGTACGATCCATTTCCACAGAGCTCACCTAACCTAACCTAACCTAAAATAACCTAACCTAACCATATCTGTAACTGATTCGTCTCAATTTTCCAGACAAACCGGAAACATGTGTTGTTGGGTTTGTAATGATTGTGGAATCTGTATGTTTTAGTTACTGTTTTCAAAAACTGCTTTGAAAACTATTCCAGATACTCGTTATGCACCAAAAAAAACAGTAAAAAACATTGAATCCTCCAAAGAAAATGTCTTTCAGATAATATTTTCACAAAATACCATAAAATTAACCCCTAGTTTGGGGTAGTCCTCTAGCTATTTGCCTTTGTACACTGTATGTAATGTTTGGAATCAGGATCATTTCTCACAAAACGTATAAATGTGATTTAATGGGTTTCCTTTTAGTTAGTAAGCAAATGTCATAGTTTAATTTCTCCATCAAAACAGTTGCAATCTTATGTAAGAGACAATAAGTGAAATTATCAGGTGGGCTCAAGAGTTCGTGGGCTAACACACAGATGGCGCCACTTTTATTGACTCCAAATGATTTTTAGTTAACTTCAATCTCCCAAAGACACAGTACAGTACAAAACAGTAAACTCATTATTGATTATTTTCAGTGGAGCATATATTTTTTATCATGAACGGCATATTCCAATCCAAAGAATGTCAAGGATTTTCCGAGGAACCCCTGAAAGTATATTTTCAAGTATCTTTCCAGAACTATTTCAGTTTCATCGACTATAATATTTGGATTGGAGCAATAATTAAGGTACATACATGTTACAATTTTAGTTTTTTCTTTTAGCATTGATTTTCTGACATTTAAAAAACAATAAGTAGAGTAGGGTGCTCAAATTATGTTATATAAATTTTGATAAAGATCCCTTGAATTCAATTTCAGTTTGCCAATACCATTTCAACATTTACATGGATTTTCACAGACCTTTTTATCACACTCATAAGCATTGCCATGACGTCTAAGTTCGAGCAAATTTTCAAAAGACTGGAAATTAATAAGGTCAGTAAAATGGTAAACATCCACGAATATAGTCGCATAAATTCATTACTCATTATGTCATACAAAAATTAATGTTCTTTCAGGTGACTCACGAAAAATTCTGGAAAGAAATCAGACACGACTACCAGAAGTTGTATAATCTGAGCAAGTCTTTGGAAAAACATCTGTCCTTCTTAGTACTGGTTTCTTATTTTCACAACATATTTTTTTTGTGTATTCAGCTTTACAATAGTTTAAGGTGAGATATTGTTTTTTTGTTTGAATACCGATAAAATATCTTCTCAAATAACTAATCCCTTGGAATATACACCTGGACTAATCGCAAACTCTAAAACTATAAAGTTATTCAAAACTGTTGAAACAGAATAGAATTTGCATGCATACAAAAAATTTTAGTGACTTTCATTTTTGGATTGCTAAAGCTGATGACAAATCTAAACAAACCTGGTCAATGGGCTCGATTCATGCTATGGAATATGTTACTGGTTTGCTTATAGACTGATCAAATTAGGAATGTATAATACTTATCAAGCCTAATCAGTCCCAAAATCTCTTTATATTTGCAGAAAAAAGAATAATTCGAAAAGCAAGAATTCAAATTGGCCGCGTGTCTGTTGACCAATAAAATTGATCGTGTCTAAAAAAATCATGAAACAAGTCCATGGTAAATGAGATAAGGAAAGTAACTGAATACTTCAGTATCGGCAGATGATCTAAACCAATTTTACTGTACCATAGCTGAAAAACTGACAAATAACACCGTAATTCTATATGATTATCTCATAAACGCAAAAAACACATTTGTCAACGATAAATTTACTTTATATCCAATTAATGTCAGAGAATTCAAAAACACGATAAAAACCATTAAGAACAACAAAGCCTCTGGATTTAATAAAATATCTGTTTGAATCTGGTCAAAATCTGTTTTTCCGTCAACTCACTGTCGTAACCCTACGAACGACAACCCTCAGAAGTCGAAACTTGTGCGGCTAACGAGGTATTACCTTTTAACGTGTGATTCCTAAAACGGGTTGGACGATAGCAAGTGAAAATCGATCGTTCAGCCTGGGGCTTGAACCACCGACCAACACGGCGGTCGATTCAAGTGAGTTAACGAAGCACCCACGTCGCACCGACGTAGCCGATTGATAATCTTCCTAAAGTGACTTTGACTGTTTTAGCCAAAGTCACTATATAAATGACTCCTTCGAAGCTGCCTCTTTTCCTACCTCTCTCTAAACATCTGTAAAACGCTCTACAAATTGGGCAGGCGAGAAAAAATTCTATAAAATGGTGAAGGCGCCAATGTGCACAAATTCGTTTAAATGGTGAAAGCGAGAACATTGTAGTGTCAAACAATTCATATTTCCAAATGATTTCATGTCATAATATCCGTTATATTCCGAACACAACACTATGACTCGTACAGACGCACAATAAACGCTCTACAAATGGTGCAAGCGAGAAAAATTTTCTTTTTCTATAAAATGGCGAATTCGCCAATGTGTACAAATTCGTTAAAATGGTGAAAGCGAGAACATAGTGTGTCAAACAATTCATAGTGTTCATGTTTTCAAATGTTCTTTATCATAATATTCATATTATGATCCGAACACAAAACTGATACTCGGTGCAAACGGGCGTACGATAAACGCTCTACAAATTAGACAGGCCAGAAAATGTCGTTTTCGTATAAAATGGCGAATTCGCCAATGTGTACAAATTCGCCAAAATGGTGAAAGCGAGAACATAGAAGTGGCAAAACAGTTCATATTTCTAAATGTTTTTTGTAATAATATCCATGATATTTCAAACATAACACTTAGTCTCGGTGCAGACAGGCGTACAATAAACGCTTTACAAATTGAGCAGATGTTACAGTCGTTGCCAACTGATCGAAAAAGTTAAGAATATTGTGTTTTTGTAAAAAAAATGTGGTGTAGCTATCACAGTCGTTTGTGTTTGACAAAATTGTTTCTATACATATAAAATTGTACCTAAACAATTCGTTTGAAATTCTTGGAAAATGTCTTTCAAGGACGGAACTGCAGTAACATTAGTTACAAATACAAGTGATATAGAACACAAGAAGTTTCAGTTCTCATTTCTGATGGTGATCTCCTACCATGTAGTAACGGCTCCATCCATAAGTCATTTTCAGTTAATTTCTCTGAGAAACACCTTTGTTCTTTGTTCCTCTTTCTGTAAAAATTCACAATGTTGAATGATCAATTAAAAAAATTCATGATAATATAAAAAAAAATTGAAATTAGAGAAATATTTTCACTAAATTCAATCTAATTTTGATAAAATCATAATTAGTAGTACACTTATTTATGTTCAACTACCTGTTGGTGAAGACACGTCTGAAAAGGCTATAGTATGGCGAAATAATTCGTTCAGGCCAGTCTCCACTCCCTACACTGTAGGTTGATGGACTGACACCTATCAGAAAACAACTATTCCCCTAGCTAATACCACGAAGGGCGTTGGATTATATCTGACAGGTGTCAGTGCAGGATTCTTCCCTGAAGTTATTTCTGGATATGCTGTTGGCGGTACAACTGCCGCAATCGATTTTCAATTTTATTGGAGCACACTTGCAGACCGGTTTCGGACTGTTTGGCCACTCGTCAATGCAAGGTAGTGTCTAGCATCAGCATAAGTATGCCCACTAAATTTGTGAAGTTTTCTTCCTTATACGAGAAAATTGGGAAATGCGATTGGTTACCTCGTTCACAGGCAGATGTGGCGATGACAAACATGTTTGTTGTTCGCTTCTGCCTAGTTCAAGAAATGATACTCTGAAGGAAATCGATTTTCAATTATCGGAAATCAACAGATTAACGTGATTCCTTCATTAATTTACAGGGCCATACTTTCCAGCTCACTCCATTTTTTGTAATAGTGTTTTATAAGTTATAAATTGTTGTTCAAATCCACTTTCAAAACCAATTTTGAGTTACCGATAAACTTATTTGTAGGTGGCTCGTTTGATTGAACAAATATGTACTAACCCAGTTGGATTATCTGGATCTGGATTTTTTCTGGTGACAAAGAATTTTCTACTTCAGGTAAACTTTAATTTTCTGTAAATTAGAAATTTCTTTTCTGCTCAACTCGATCATTACAATATTTACATTTACTCAACCTACTGAAAGAGGTAGGTTCAAATACCAACAACCAGTAACTGTGGGTAACGCAAGTGGGTAAGAAAAAAAATTAGGTATAAAAATAAAGGGAATCTATAATGAAACAAAAATAAAATATTACTTTTGAATCATACAAACAGTTAAAAAAAAAGTAAATCAGCTATCTCCATCTTCTACTTCAACTTCTATGCTCGTATGTTGTATTTGTTATCTTCCTTCGTTTTTATCAGGGGCAAAAATTCTTCTTATTATTCCTGACAAATGGTTTCGAACAAATTCGATACGGTTCACAGAATATATCTTTCAATAACTAGCTGTATCCCCCTTACGAAAGAAAAAGCATATAGTAGTCGAAACTTGTGCGAGCTGAGGATTAATGAGGTCTTACCTTTTAACGTGCACGGGTTGGATGATACGTAGTGAAAATCGATCGTCCGGCTGATGGACTTGAACCACGGTACCATCAGATAGAATTCGAGACGCTAACCAAGCGGGTATCCTTCCACCACCGTCCATACACCTCGAAGCAGACTTTATCATAAGTAGTTTAGGCGGCCTTTTAGAATAGACATTCTGAAAAAGTTAAATTTCCATTACTTCTGTATATCTCATATGAAATCAAATACTTCAAATTCGAAGTCATCTGAAGAAACAATGTGTGGTGTATATGAGATAATCACCCATTTTATATTTAACTTTCACTCATACTATATATAATGGAAATAATTACTTGATGAATTTCAATGTTCTATGGCTGTTGCCTCTCATTCGAGCGCATTTGGCCAGACCCTAACTAACCATAGTGAACAGAAGCTTCGTCCGGGGGCGCAGTTGTCTTGCACGAAGCAATGTTGCCACACTAAATTTTTTCATTCACTTTCTCTTTCCAAAAACACTTCAATTGTTCACTTGTCGCCTCCTTCTCAGGAGGCTTTCGAAGAAAATAAGACATCTATTGTCGTACTGACGAACTCATCAAAATCCAGCCTGGTTACTGGCGTAGGGGGTCGCCAGTTCACTCAGTCATCTTTCACTTCGAAATGTATTTGAACTTAACTTTATTTGATAATACACCTCTCTTTTGGGCTCCGCTCCGACCACGACATCCACGTGCCATTCACTTACTTTTTAATTAATTATATTTTTAATGGAATTAAAAATCACGCATTATCATAAAACGTCAGTCACAACTCCCTATAAATGTGTTCAGTAGTACCAATCAAAAAAAATTAAATACCCATTTTGAAGTTATTGATTTCGAAATTTTTTTCATATACACTGAAGTATGACACTTGACAGCTTGACAAATCTAATATGATGATATTGTTTCTGCATGTATTTTGATCTTTAGAAATGTTAACGGTAGTTGAGATTTTCCAACAAATCGGTCATATAACGGTCCATTTGGAACAAATATGTAGAAATAGGAAAACTATGTCAATCAAAAAAAAATTGATACCGGTAAAGTAATATGAAAAAGCGTTGGGCTGATGTTCTGTTGGCATTGATGGAAGGTCTCCGGCAGATGCCCCAGTAGGCCACACATTTTCCGTGCTCATAATGTTTGTTGGGGATTCTTTCAAATCAGAATGATATACCTATAATATTCATTTCATCTACAGTTGGTAATGTTGAAATGATATCAGTTTCAGTGTAGATAATAATGCTGTAATTTTTTTCAGATGGCAGGAACGATAGTTACATTTGAACTGATGCTGTTTCAATTTGCCCCAGTAAATGCACAGCAAAAACCCATGAAGTCATATGACTGTATTTAATGGAAATATCTTCTTCTCAGCACACAATAGGAAGTAGGATACAAGCAACACTTCACAATACGTTCAATGGATCTTCACACATGTGTCATCAATTTATACATCCGAAAAAAGATGCATAGAAACCCTAGTCACAGCCCCTAGTGTGCTAACCGATTCGCTTTTGATTGGTCAAACACTCTCGACGCGAAAAATGAGGTTGACCCACATCTTGATAGATGGTGCAAATATCAACTGTCGAATGTTAGTTCGTCAAGTCTTGGGAACAACTAACTATGTGGTGAAAAGAATTGAAATAATAAAATCACATCAATTAACAAAACATTGACCGGTCAAACATTTACTGTTTTGTCTTCGTTTTTCACTTGTGTGAGAAAGGAAGCCATAAAAAAAGTTACCTAGTTACTATTGCTGTTCGTGTTTCACTGCAGTGTTGCCTACTCTACAACGTGATGATGTTGACACCCTCCGCGCCTTAACTCTCCGTCCCTAGTATTCATAGGTCCATGGTCTACAATTCCTTAAACATAAGCGCAACCCAGCTTTCACAAGTGTATCCCATGTTACCTAAGCCAAGACGTCAAAGTCGATATATGATCTGAATGTTGAATGTTTCAATGTGTCGTTGAATTCATATGATTAATTTTTTAGTTTTTCGTTGCTCTAATGAAGTAGTTTTAGATTTCATGCAATATTTTTGTACCCATTTTAGTAACATGTAGAATTTTCAAAATTGAAAAACTAGTTATTAAAGAAATTATTTTCTTAATGCAAATAAAATACTTCCACAATGAAAATGTTTTATTGTCTTCAATAAATTCATGTTATAAATTTAAGCAACTTCTGGAGTTTTACTCATAATTCAATAATAATTCTCCAAAAAGAACAAAATGCACAGTGATATAATTTCACTTAGTTTTCCGAAACGACTGGAATATAGAAAGGCGTGAATCAAACGTCACAAAAGAACGACTATATTTCAAGAAGCAATACAGATTACAGCATGATTATTGATAACTATTTAAAAATCTGTTTAGAATATTTTTTCCGTTAATCAGCTATCACCCCCATACGAAGGAAAACTCTCAGAAGTTGAGAAACTTGTGCAAGCTAAGGACTAACGAGGTCTTACCTTTCAATGTGTGAATCCTAACACGGTTGCAGAATCATCCCAGCTTCAATCAGATAAATTCTCTCTAGAAAAATATCTGGTCGAGGCGGGAATCGAACCCACGGCCTTCCGATTGTAAGTCGGGCACACTACCACACAACAATTGACTTAAATGAAATGAATAAAAAACACTTTTTTGTAAATATCACTGGTAGATTTTATTTATACGACAGGTTTCGGGTTTGACCCGTGTTTTTTATTCATTTCATTCAAGTGATCATGAATTACCATAAAGTAAACAAGTCGTCAATCACACATACCCACGAATTGAGCTGGCTAAATGCGCCGTACGGAAGCAAAGGCTAAGGAAACCTAGACAGAAAAAATAGTGAAAGGCGGAATTCGAAACTATGATATGTAGCTCTTCTCCCCCACAACTAAACTTCAACAGTATGGCCGACGGATGTTTCATTTCTTTTTAAAATAGTTAACGTTTTTTGCCATCTGCTAGCGAAAGAAAAGCGAAAAAAGTTTGCAATAACCCTCAGTTTATTATAATGCAAAGTAGTAAAAAGTAAAGTGAAGTAACAAAGTCAAAACTATTGATATAACAGACTTGTGTTCTAGATACCCTAGACGTTAGGAAAAGAAACGCAAAGTAATAAGTTTTGAAATATTATAAATTATATGGTTGAAAACTTTTAACTTCCTGCATTGCGATCATACCTCTATCTTTATAACCGAACCTTCAACGATCTTGGACGGATATATCCCATTGATGTAAAAATAATCTAACCAGAAACACCCAACCGCACTTGTTATGATAATTCATTCACTAGTCATTCATAATTTATGAATTCAAAAAATTACAAAAGTTCTTTATGTTGTGTCACTATCCCCATAATTATCAAAAATTGTGAATACTAACAGGATTGTTTTTGTCTACACTATTGTGCAGTTTCCTACACTTTCGAGTCTTTCACTTACTGCTACACCCCATTGTGTCCTTCTGACAAAAATCAGCCACAATCAAATCATTTTATATAGTAGACAATGGAAGTCCGAACTAGTGAAATAATAAAGAATATTTCTATTGCAGTATATTCAAACCAGAAAGAGGTTGCAGAAAAATAGTCCATACAAAAGTTGTAGATCTTCACATTTTCTTCATCTTTTGCATTGCAGTTTTTTTTAATAGGAGGTCCAGCTTCAATTGGACTCATGAAAAACTATTTTCCAGCCCTAAAATTTATGTTTTACTTGTCATTTTCTTTTCAACTCAATTACCTTCATGCAGTTATTTCTTTCCTTTCGAAAAATTGTTTATATTAGTCCACATCAGAAAAATTGTTTTTATTTGCGTTTACGATTGCGTTTGGTATCTCCACTGTACTTAATCAGATATAGATATCGATCCTAACCTTGAACTTTTCGACAGAAGCAAAGCCATCTACAAAATATTTTCCATTCATCAAATGTTCGACACTTTATGCCACGTGATATATCCATAAACATTTACACATCCATCATAGCATTTCACGGCATATCAGATCAAGCTGTATTTAGATAAACATTCGCTTCGGAAAAAATGTTTACTACCCTGAATATCAAACCTAGATAAGACCGATTCAACAAACACAGAAAATCCCTGTGGAAATAACACCACCCGTGAGGATTCCGGAATTACAGAATATCCGCGACTCTCATCATGGAAGTAAATCAAAAAGCTACAAGCGAGCTATCTGTGAATGTTGGTCAGAGCAAACCATCACAGCAAAATAGCTTTCACGAGAATATAAAATTCTTGGTAGTCATGGCGCAGTTTTTTGGGGTAATGCCTCTGCATGGTATTAGCAAAGGTATTGACGATGTCACATTCAAGTGGGGAAGCCTGAGAGTGTGCTATTCAGTGTTCAACGCTGCAGCTACACTCACCAGTACTGGGTTCTGGATAGTTAAATTTTTCGTCAATGGCTTGATCGTGGTTCAAACTGGTAAGTTGGTAACGAATCTTTTAAATAGTTCCGCAATTGTCGAAGTCATTAGGCTGGATGAAATCTAGCAGCTTCATGGTATGCTTGAGGCTGCAGCTTCATACATGAGAATAATACTCCAAAGAAGGTCTGAGCTTTATGAAGGATGATTGTGCCAAGACATATTAGTGTCTATTCAACCTCCAACAAACCGAACAAGCAAATTCAACGCCCTGTATCTCCGAAACGAAGCATTTCCGGACACAAGTTTGCATAGACTTTTTTTCTCGCAATTGTCTCAGAAATACGTTACTTGAATATTTGAACGTACTCATGTTACACCCTGTATAGCTGATTCAAAATTAAATATGAAAAAATGAAAATTCCGATTTTTGTGCATTGGTCGTTAAGATGCGCAATCTGAAGCTACATTGGAAAGTATAATCTCACAGTATCTCACAGTATCTGAAGCCATACTTTCGATTGTGATTTTTCTTTTGTTGTAGTACAAATGGTTTTCTACAGTTGCACGTTTTTGGCTTCAGTGCGGCTCATTAAAATAGCACGTCATTGGTCTTATATTTTACGGGAATGGTCTGCGGTGGAGATGTCTATGAGAGGTTATTTTACTGAAACTAAGGCAAAGAGAAAATTCGTCGTCATTACAGCAGTATTCATGAGTTTAGGAATAGGTATGTACCTATGCTAATATGTTCCGTTGAGAAATACAGGTAAATATGAGTTTCTTGCTGTTTTTTCAGTGTCTAATCTTCCATAAGCTGGAAAACAAACAAAACTAAAACGATAAGGAATATATTGAAAACCAACCAAAAATTGACTGCGTAATAAAAACTACTAAATAGTCCTATTCGTCATCAATTTGTTGTATTCATGAATTTTGTCAACAAATTGAGTACTTATAATCAACGTTAAACGTGAAATTTCTATACTTGGCTCTTTAGATTGATGGAGTTTCGGAAAATAACTCTTTCCTGTTTTCAAAACCCAAAAAAATCACTTGTGATCAACGCCTGAATTACAAACATCTACATTTCTTTTGGCACACGTCAGTTTAGGTTCATATTTCTATTTTCAACCTCTCTTTTCTGTAATGCAACCACGTACGATCCATTTCCACAGAGCTCACCTAACCTAACCTAACCTAAAATAACCTAACCTAACCATATCTGTAACTGATTCGTCTCAATTTTCCAGACAAACCGGAAACATGTGTTGTTGGGTTTGTAATGATTGTGGAATCTGTATGTTTTAGTTACTGTTTTCAAAAACTGCTTTGAAAACTATTCCAGATACTCGTTATGCACCAAAAAAAACAGTAAAAAACATTGAATCCTCCAAAGAAAATGTCTTTCAGATAATATTTTCACAAAATACCATAAAATTAACCCCTAGTTTGGGGTAGTCCTCTAGCTATTTGCCTTTGTACACTGTATGTAATGTTTGGAATCAGGATCATTTCTCACAAAACGTATAAATGTGATTTAATGGGTTTCCTTTTAGTTAGTAAGCAAATGTCATAGTTTAATTTCTCCATCAAAACAGTTGCAATCTTATGTAAGAGACAATAAGTGAAATTATCAGGTGGGCTCAAGAGTTCGTGGGCTAACACACAGATGGCGCCACTTTTATTGACTCCAAATGATTTTTAGTTAACTTCAATCTCCCAAAGACACAGTACAGTACAAAACAGTAAACTCATTATTGATTATTTTCAGTGGAGCATATATTTTTTATCATGAACGGCATATTCCAATCCAAAGAATGTCAAGGATTTTCCGAGGAACCCCTGAAAGTATATTTTCAAGTATCTTTCCAGAACTATTTCAGTTTCATCGACTATAATATTTGGATTGGAGCAATAATTAAGGTACATACATGTTACAATTTTAGTTTTTTCTTTTAGCATTGATTTTC
>NW_019294940.1:1903-20858 GCF_000500325.1 Leptinotarsa decemlineata
GTTTTCATATTTTTTTGATTTATATTTTTCTGAATATTTTCCTTGTTCAACTGGAATTTGACTTAATTATATTTCTCAGCCCACGGGGATCATTAATCTGAGGTGTATTTAAAAATGTCGCACATTTCTCATTAAGTCATAATACATAACTCACCTTTTTTTAATAAAAATTTATGGTCATTTCTCTCAAGGTTTCTTTAATGACAAATTCACGTCAATAATCGATCCCATTAAAATTAATTTATGGAATATTGAACTCTGACTTGTATAATATACATATCAGATACGAGCATAGATTAAACTAATTCACCTAGTACCAGAAAACATCTCATAAATCTCTGGAATTGGGTGGAGAACATTCTTGACAATGGTGTCGAGTACCTTCAGTTAACTCATAAACATATTTCTGAATCGTTCAACATAATTAAATATAATTTTGCGCCACACCCAGATATGTAACTGGTCTTCTTTTATGTAGCATCGCGAATATCTTGAGATGATATGGATTCGTTATCTGAAATATTTAACACTGTAGGAAATTATAGAGTATTCTTCCTTCAGATTCTTTTGAAGTTATTGGTTTTTAGTTCAAAATACTATTCATCTCAAATGATGAAAGAGGGATCACAGTTCATTGAAGTTCATTCTTGAGAAATTCTGTAACTTCGTACACGAATGAAATGTGTGCGTGAAAAATAGAGAAACGGTTTCCGTCATAACCAGATGAATAACAGCTAATGTCACTCTGTGACGAGAAATAGCAGAAAGCATACACATGAAAAATCGATGAAATTTCATATAATACCTATTCAAATCAGCTACAGGATGAAATCATTTTTGTCGATATTGTTCCGGTGTTAAAAAGAAGAGTTACAAACAAAAACTCAATATTAACATTTTTTTTGGTACCTTGGGAGCTGTCTGACTTGTCCATTTAGTCCAAGTCTCCAGAAAACACTGCAGCCTCTTGGGCTTATTGCGTTTATTCTCCCATCTTCTCATGACACCCATTCCATCAGTCTCGTTCCCTGTACTAGTTTGTACAGGTTCCGTGTTGGATGTTCGTCATATTCTTCTGGACGTAATTCCGTACGTCCATATATTGCCTGCCACCTGTGATTCAGTGCCTCACATTCGCATATTGAAGTAGTTCTTCGGTTCTTTTCTCGTACGGTTCCCTAATGAAGGTTCTACTATGTTTGTTGCCAGGTACTTTTGTCCAGTCCTCTGTGTACTTCTCATTGGTCCATGTCCTAATCTGGTTTCTTACCAATGAATTTGGTACGCTCAGAGCTGGTTCAGGACCTATATATAAAGTTGATGATCCGCGTTTAGCGCATTCATCAGCTTTATCATTACCTGTGATTCCTCAATGCCCTGGCACCCAGTACAAAGTTAATTTGTTTCTGTTTGCAAGTTCATTCAGTTCTTCATGGCACTCCAAGACTAATTTTGATGTCACCTTCGGGTTTGTCAGAGCCCCTAGTGCGCTCTTGCTGTCTGAAAAGATATTGATCCGCTCATTTCCTTGAGGTCTCAATTTAATAAGCCTTGCACACTGCAAGATAGCATACACTTCCGTCTGAAAGACGGATGTGTATATTCCTAGCGGATAGCTGTAGTTTAAATTCCTATCCGCTCGGTATATTCCAGCTCCCGTTCCATGTTTGGTGTTCGATCCATCTGTATACTAGGTGTTTTTTCCAAACATGTTTTCGGGATGACTAATGGTCTTTCACTCTTCACGGCTTATGATTTTGGCCGTGAAGTTTATGTGAAAGTTGTACACATATTCAATATGTGCTCCTCCACTTGTTCCGAAATTTCTGTTTGGTCCGATCTCTATAGTTCGCTAAGTTTTCCAGTCTGAATTGGCCCATCCTGGCATCCCCCATTATCACAAGGTATAAGGAGGTAGATCCAGGAGTGTCTTCAATGCAGCTGTTGGGGTAGTTCTCATTGTTCCCGTCATTCCCCAACATGCAAGTCTTTGCACCTTGCCTAGTTTGTTGATGTCGGTCGCCTGCTTCATCTTTGGCCACAAGACCAGAGATACAAATGTTATCATGGGTTTAACCACCATCGTGTATAGGTGATATACCATGTCTGGTTTTAGCCCCCATGTTATTCTATAGGTGCGTCTGGCGAGCATCACTGCTATCTCCGCTTTCCTCTTTATCCTGTGCAAGTGTTGGTTCCAGGTCAGTTTCAATAATAACATAATCTCTATCACTTGTAATCATAATTCGGTGCACAAGGAAAAGTCTCCACTTGCTCGAAAATGTTCATGTAATTTATAAGTATTATTATTTTTTACTGAATATGAGTAGGTATAATACCTCTGTATTACTGCAAATTACAATTGATTCGTAAATCATTATCCAACATACGTTATGAATTTTCATCAAGTATCGGCCAATTCCATATACAGTGTATTCCATTAGAAACGAGCCACCCTGAATAGCTTTTGGTACGATGTTTTGCAGGAAAAATAAAAAAAAAACATGTCAACCATAGTATACAATTGGTGTTTCTATTTTTTTGAGTTCTTGAGAAGCAATGCTTTATACGCTTCGAGAACGGATTGAAATAGTGAGTTAGTACTACCAGAACGGAGTAGTGCTAGAACTGCTGCCCATATGTTCATTGATAATCATCCAGGAATAAATGTACAACAAATACGTTTCGGAAATTTTGAACAAATTTATGAAAATTGGATCTGTTAACAATAAAAAGTTAAGGGCACGTTGGACTAATGGAAAATTCGCAATTTCTTACTTACTTATCTCGAGAATCAGGAATCAGTCGTTCAAATGTTTTCAGGATCCTTCGTAGTTCATGAATTGAACGAAGATGATTTCGATAGATGTATCTAGTTTGGTGAAAGGCTCACTGAAGCATCAGTATTTCTTGTAAGAAATTTGATTTTTGGATGAATGTACGTTCAGGTTGAATAGAGAGGTGAATTGGCAAAATTGTCGATATAAGAGTGATACGAATCCTCATTTATACCGTCAAGTTCATACCCAACGACCTCAAAAACTGAATGTATGGAAAGGCATTATAGGTGACCACATCATATAACCTTTTTTTATCGATGATAATTTGACTGGTGATAAATATTTGGATATCCTGGAGAATAAAAAAATACCGTGCATCAATAAGGCAATTGAAGAAGATGTAAATTTATTCAAAAACGAAATAGTTTTTTAGTAGATGGTGCATGTCCTCACTATGACGCTCCAGTGTGACAATTTTTGGATGATCATTTTCCTGGTCTCTGTATTGGCAGAATAGGTCCTACAGAATGGCCACCAAGGTCTCCGGATGCCACTCCTGAAGATTTGTCTCTATGGGGTCATTTGAAGTCTAGAGTGTATGAGATAGAATCAACAACATTAGAAGATTTGAGAGATAATATCATGAGGCATTGCAGAGAACTAACTCCCGAGATTCTCAACCATGTGAGATCGGCAATGGAAGCTCGTTTGTACCATTTAATGAAAGTTGGTGGGAAAGTTTTTTGAAAATTTACTTTAGAAAATTTTTTTCGTCTCATTGTCCAGTCATCAGATTTTGATTTGAGAATTGATAAAAAATCTTTTTTTCTGATTTATTTCTTCCATATTTATGCCTAGAACAAATACTTCAAAATGTGGCCTCCTGTATAATGGGAAATGTTCCTACTGACGAAAATCAAGTAGTTTTCATAAAAGAGCTCTGAAACAACGCATTTTCAACTCATCATTTCAATCTTTTTTTTTAAAGTATTTAAATACTTGAAAAAGAGAAATGAAATGATGCATCCAACATTTAAAGGGATTCGTTTCTATTTCACCATTTGGCAACATCGGTTATAGCTAATAAAAGACAATGAATCTGTTACCTGTATGAGACAAAGAAAGATGACATATTTCAGAGACGTGCTGTTCTGTTCACTTATGTTCCGAGTTCCGACACATTCTGTGACATTTGACATTTTGTGCACCTAACCTACCTTCCTCCATATAAATAAATAACAGAACAACTGTTGTTTATGTGGCTTGTGGAGGTGGTATTGGACTGTGATTTATATTTTGCCTTAATTTGACACTATTGACATGATTCTTCTTCTTCTAGCATACTACTAACCTGAACTTCGATCTAGTATTATAGGCGCCATTGCCAATATGTGAATTAGAAACAAATACCTTTAAAAATTAAAACCCAACATTTCAAACATCAATTTGAATACTTTTCGAAGTGAATTTGAAATACTCATGAATTGAACTAAATTTTATTTTGTTCAAACTTGCATTTGCTGTAATAACCCAAATTGAGGAACATTCCCCATGTTGACCTGTTTTTATCTTTCCTGCAAATCGTTGTTTCAAAAGTTATTCAAGGTGGCTCGTTTTCAACTCAAATAGTTTGTAGCTAACAAACTATAAGCTTCAGACCATATGTTTCATACTTCGTTAAAATCTACTCATCATGGAGCATCTGATAATGTGAAATAATATAGGGTGATCCATTAAAAAAAATGGTGAAATGCTCTGTGGGTGCGATAGGAAAAGTTAGATCAAATGTAAATATGTCAAAATGTGTTCTCTTGTTTACTACTATTGACGTGTTTTTCTGTTTTTCCTGAAAATCATTGTATCAAAAGTTATTCACGGTGGCTCTTTTCAAATGGAATGCACTGTATATTATATGGTGCGTGTATTCTTTTTGTGCTCAACGTTTGACCGTAATGAAAAGGAATGGGTTTAAAGAAGTAGTATTCGAGCAGGCCATACCACCCAGGAGGGAAACTACTATAGTAACCCAAGCAAGGCCCGTTGAGTATAAATCTTTCTTCCCTATGTTGGAAATATTGAAGGCTGCATTAGAATAATTTCAAAGAAGCATAGCGTAAAACCAATATTTAACTTAACGAAACCTACCACAGAAATATTCAGGTCAACTAAGGACCCCAGAGAGCAATACCTAGAGTGTACCGGATTCTTTCTAGCTACGGGTCGGTCTTCATTGAAACAACAAGAAGAAGTATAGATGATACCCACCTCTCTGAACACAAGAGAAATTGTCGTCTCGTATGAACTGGTAAATTAGCCGAACATGCTCTGAAAACAGGCATTCACATTATCTCATTTAAAAATATACAAATGCTCATAATTTGAAATCAGTATCCAAAATATATAGCGAGGTGATAGAAATTCGGAAACAACGGATAATTCGAATAATAAGAAAAAAGCAATAAATAATAATAAAATCTGGCTACCTGTCCTTAATTTCACACAAGTTTATTCAAGTTTATTCAATCCAATCAAGATGAACGAAGCCACGCGTACCTATAATAACATAAAATCAAAAATGAATTTCAGTATCATAGGCGAAGGATACCATACGGGAGCGATATTCCTAGACGTCTTCAAATCATTCGACAGAGTTTGGCATGATGGACTACTCAAAACAAATGGTGAAACTAATCGAATCTTTTCTTGATGACAGGCGATGCCGCTACAGAGTAGGACAAGAACTCTCCTCCTTTCGATTACTGGAATCAGGGGTCCCACAAGGTACAGTCCTTTCGCCACACCTCTTCTCGGTATACACAGCAGACTTGCTCAAGCTAGAGAACAACTTTAACAAGTTGACACTCTACGCGGTCAACACAGCTCTGCTGGCGAGATCAACAAGCTAAGCGCTTGTCACCAGATGCTTGCAACAGCAGGGGAATGAACTAGAGCAATGGGCCAACCTTTGAAAAATCAGTTCAAACCCTGGCAAGAGTCAGGTGATACTGTTTACCCGGAGGCTGGTACACCCGGAACGAATCGTCACCTTCAGCGGACAAGTGATTCCGTGGACCAACGATGTGAAATACCTGGAAGTCACCCTCGACAGAAGACTAACGTCCAGGACACACGTACGACAGATAATTGGGCTGGCGAGAGTCGCCAGACAAAACCTATATCCAATTATGGGTCGCATAAGCAACATGGGACTCCAAGTGAAGTTGCTGATAATAAAGACCGTATTACCAACAAAAAACCTTTATACCTGCAGTGCATGAGGCCAGTGCGCAGCGACAATCAGAGACCACCCCCGAGAGTCGCTATCAGGCGGCTCCGGTAAGTATAAAAAATTTATAACCAGGTTCAAACTCACTCGTCTCCGGTTAGTTTTTGGGAACCTCATGCAATAATTATATTCAAGTAAAGTCACGATTCAATAAAATATTAGATTAGAAAGTAAAGGCACCTGAAGGCTGGCTTTCGACCGCAGTAGGTTAGATGTCAATCTTGCTGAAGTAAGTTGAAGACCGCTCTGGAGATGCGGGAGTGGATGGACGAGATGGAATATTCTGCACACGGTAACCGTGTGGGGAAGATTTCATCTCAGCCCATTCAACCCGGAAGGGGCATGTGAGCATCATTGTCAAGCACTCTGACCATTACTTCATCGCCTTTGAAAATATATATCGCAGTAATAGACGAAACGTTAGGCATAAAAACCTAAAGACCACGGCTGAAAATGCGAAAAATAGCATACATCTTCATATTTCTTGATTGTCCTTGAAACTTGCATAATATAATATTATTTGTCTTATTTCAATTCCAACCTGCTCACCTTGCAATAGTTTTTTGTTCAGTTCCAATAAAGCTCTTTGATAGAACTCCATAGAGTTTTTTTGTTCCATAGCTTTTTTGATTTCCAAATCTCCAAAATATGATTTAACCTTTTTTTTTAAAACATTTTTGTTCAATTTTATGTATCTCCTGTTTGAAATCATTAATGATTTCCTCCTTGAGACAACATTTTTTGAATTTCCAATACCCCCATCCGTGCTGAAGCACAGATGTTATTTAATTTTGAGTGGAATAAATACATTGAGTGATCTGAAAATGCTACAGGTTTAATTTCTGCCTTGTACACACAATCTTTGTGTTCTTTAGATATGTATGCACGGTCAATACGAGTAGCGCAGTTGCCTCTTATATAGGTGTATTCTATTTTGTTTTTATATAATACGTTCCATGTATCAACAAGATTAGTATTTTGTATAACTTGTGAGATCATTTGGCAAATATTTGTGTTATTTCTTGAATTTTTTTATTCTATAACGCAACTAAAATCTCCTACTAATATGACTGGCAAGTTAAAGTTGAAATGGATTAGCAAATTGTTCTGGAAAAACTCGTTTCTCAATCTATAATTTTGTCCTCCTGATGGTGCATAAATGTTGACGTAACGAATATGTTCAATAGTAGCTGAAATGATCCTACCATCAAGAAAACAAAGCACGTCTTTTATATTATATCCATGTCTATATATTATTCCCGTCCCACGTTGACAATCACCTATATCTGAAAAGCGAATTTCAAACTTTCTGTATTCTGTTCTTGAACAAAAGTGATATCTACATCACGTTTTTTGATAAAGTCGAAAAACAAACCTTGTTTTACTAGATTTTTCAGACTATTACAATTTGTCGATAAAAGGGAAAGTAAGTTTGTTTCTATATTGATTTGATATAAAAAGTAAAGAGGCACAATAGAAAAAGACATGGCATGCCACTGTTTCACTGATAAAGGTACTCTGTTCTCTATGAAGGTTGAACAGACACTTAATGTTCAAAAGCAGTTCTTGTTTTACAATAACGTTTGTTGAAAACTAATCGATGAAACCAATTTTAATCGATGAAACCAATTTTCTGACGTCATGGAAAAAGATCTTCAAATTCATAGTTCACCTATTTTCCAGTTTCGTTTCACTGAAAAGCCTTGATTTTCCAAATCCACTTATCAACGTTGTTTGAAGGATTCTCGTTACTATCAGCTATTTTCTTCATAACTTCTAAAATTTTCCTCGATATTACATAATTTTATTTTACACGCTTCAAATTAGCTTCACCTGTATATATGTATGTTTGTTTGTAACTCTCAAGCTCAGGATCTGTATTTGACACAATTTTCGACATTATTGCTTGATCTATTCGCGGGCAGATGGTGCTGTACGTAACCTCATTGATATACTTCGAACTCACTTTACATGTATTTCTTCATTTAAAAAAGGTCTTTTTTTATTACCACGCGCGCCTACTGCCTTATTTGAAACCCTTCTTTGCGCGCCTGCTGTCTTTGGCTTGGTAGATAACTTTCAGGCTCCCTCTCCGAAATTGGAAAATATCAATGATCATTTTTCTAAACAATTTACGGCTGATTGATCCCAAAGTTTATATAAAATAAATAAAGTTTGAAAAGGCTTAAAAACACACTTTTATAGCATACGAAACTAAAAAATGAAAAGTAAATATAGTTTAAAAACTAAAGAACACTTAATTTGATACTTCCTGTTGCCTGACAAGTGAGCACTGACGATGACGAAAGTCGAAAGCGCTTTGTAAGAATTTTAAAAATTATACACTTTAATACAAAAACCTCTTCGATTCATCAAATTCGACAAACATTTATACAAGGTAATACCAGCCTGATGATGCTAATTCAGCGAATCGCACGTTGAAAGAGAGTATTTTTGTTCTGATGTGGAAAAAGCATTTCCAATGGAATGAAATCTTGCCAGATGTTCCAGATTTCTAGCTATCAAATTCATACTCGCCTTGATAGCACTTCTTTTTCCACCAGCTGTGAAGCCAATTGAGGAGGATGTAAATAATTGCACAATAGCCTTCAGATTGCAGACACATGTTGGGTGTACTTAATTGAATCATTACGGAGCGATTGATTTTCAGTTAACAGACTTTTCTTAGCATAGGAATAGATATCGAAAGCACAATAATTGATTGCCTATGTCAGTGAGAGCTTTATTGAATAACACTATATAGTAGTGTTTACAAACAAAGCAGGATTTTATTTGGAATTGATATTTATTTCATTTGCACAGGCAGAAATCACATCCTGGAGAGGAAAACAAATAAATTTTAATTTTCAAAAGGAATTATGAAGCTACGACGGATCTACCGATGAAACTACGGTGAGCAGTTCTTGAGAGTTTCAATAGGGTTTTGCATTGCCAACCTTCAAATGAATTGATCAACAAAAAAAATCTAGATCGATATTGGAAATGAATGTTCACTGTATGAAGAAATCACCGTGACACTTATTGAAACTTTCCACTATTTTCAATGATGATCTCAATGGATACTGCATCAGGTACTCTTCTTTGTGTTAGATCTTCTCTAGGAATGTGTATGGTTTTGCTTAATATATTGAATGTGAGGTCTTGTTGTGTTTTGATTTGTACTTGTTTCTCGATAAGTGATTCATGACTGTTAAATTTATGGATGTTCAAGTTTCCCCAAATGTCCATGCGGTTTTCCTTGTTGACTTGTTTTATGAGTTTTATGTTCTCTGGTGGGGGGCAATTATGTTTGTTTTGTATGGCGTGTGTTGCGAGGTTTGATTTATATACTATTGGATTTATGTATGCCTTTTTGTACTCATTGTACCTTTTGATTAGTTTTTTCTTGGTTTGTCCAATATAGAATTTGTTGCAGTCCGAGTATTGTATACTGTATATCCCGTTTTGGTATTTGTCATCTTCTTTCTCATAGTTGTTTATTTTTTGTGTTATCTTCGTGTTCGACTTGTATGTGATGTTGATGTTCAGTGGTTTGAAGATGTTTGTTAGTTTTTTGGTTTGGTGTCCTACGTACGTAAATGCTGTCCATCGTTATGTTGTTTTGTCTGTTGGGGTGGCTTGATCCTTGTTCTGTATTTTTTGTTTGATTCTGTTTTCTAGTTTATCTATTGTCTTTTGGGTGTATCCGTTTTCGTTCGCTATTTGGTATATGACTTTCCGTTCTTTGTTTCGGGCTTCATTGGTGAGTGGTATCCTCAACATTCTATATATATGAATGCGTTATAGGCAGCCATTTTGTGTGATGGTGGATGGTTTGAACTTGCGGGTATGGTGGAGCTAGTTTGTGTAGGTTTCCTGTATATTGCCATTTGAAATTGTGTTTTGTTGTGGTTATATCCTATGGTTATGACCAAGTAGTTAAGTTTTGAGTTGTGTTCTTCCTCAATGCTGAAACATAGTTTTTGATTTATTTCGTTAATTTCTTTTTTATTTGTTCTATTCTTATTCCATTGTTTTGTGATATGTACAGTCCATCGTCAACGTATCTGAACCATTCTCCTTTTTCATCATGTGTTTTTATTATTGTTAAGATTTTCTCATCTATGATTTGCAGGTATATTTCGGATATAATGCTAGATAGTGGGGATCCCATCGCTAGTCCATCTGTTTGTTTATAAATTTTCCCTTCAGATTAGAAATAATTTTGATTGAGTATTGTATTTAGACTGTGTTCCATTTGGTTAATGTAGGTTTTGTCTATGTTTTGGTGTTTCAGTTTCTCAGATATGATGTTTATACTTTCGTTGACTGGTATGTTGGAGTACATGTTTTTTATGTCGAACGAGAACAGTTTAATGTTCGGGCTGACATTTGTCGTAGATATTCTGTCTGTGAGTTCCATTGAATTTTTGATGCCGTGGTCGTTGTTCCTGTTGATTTTGTTTTTCAGTTCGTCGGCTATGATTTTTGAAATTTTGTATGAAGGTGCTTTGGTGAAATTGATAACCGGTCTTATAGGTTTATTTTCCTTATGTATCTTCATCTGTGGGTTGAGTTTTGGTGCTTTTGGGTTGTTGACTGTGTATCTGTTCGATGCTTTGTTGATAAAGATCTGTTTGTTGGATTTTATTAGGCTATTAATTTGTCTTTCATGAAAAATTCATTGAACTACGAAAGTAGTTGTCATAAAAGAGCTCTAAAACAACGCATTTCAAATTCATCATTTCAACCTTTTTCTGTAAAACATTATTCAAATACTTGTAAAAGAGAAATGAAATAATGCATTCAACATTTGAAGGGATTCGTTTCTATTTCACCATTTGGCAACATCGGTTAGAGCTAATAAAGGGCAATGAATCTGTTACCTGTATGAGACAAACAAAGATGACATATTTCAGAGGCGTGCTATTCTGTTTACTTATGTTCCGAGTTCCGAGACATTCTGTGACATATGATACTTTGTGCACCTAACCTATCTTCCTCTATATGAATAAATAACAAAACAACTGTTGTTTATGTGGCTTATGGAGGTGGTATTGAACCCTAATTTATATTTTGCCTTAATTGTTGATTTATGAAGATAATTTTCCTTTTTTAAAGTGTAATATCTAGATACGTATAAATTATTTCAACTTGATACAGGCGCTGTTGCCAATATGTGAATTAGAAACAAATCCCTTTGAAAATTAAAACCCAATATTTGAAACATCAATTTGAATACTTTTCGAAGTGAATTTGAAAAACTCATGAATTAAAGTCACCTTTATTTTGTTCAAACTTGCATTTGCTGTGATAAACCAAATTGAGGAAAATTCCCCAAGCAGAAGTATTGAATACTAATAAGTGATAAATAGCAAGTTTTTAGAATATTTTTTAAATAGCTGTGAAAAATATTATGATTTTCCATTGTTCTCGATTTAGGATAGTAACAGTTTCAAAAAAGTTAATGAAAACTTATTCCAAAAAATAATTCTATTTCAATGATTACTACATTGCAAAAACTATTTGGACAGTTTCCTTTAGCTCTGAAGGTAATAGGAAGCTATGATACGAAATAATTTTTGCATATAAATACATTTGATGTGTTACATTTCTGTGTGGAACAATATTAATATCTGAACCATTCAACTTCAACAACATTGGGAAATTTGTTTTGAAAGTGGTAGTGATTCAAATTCAGCTCAATAAATACGAATTCATGTGGTGTAGATGAGAAACTCTGAACGTTCAGTTAGTGAAGAATTCTAGACGTGGGCAAGTTCCGAAACTTTGTTCAGGACAAACATTTGCAGTCATCCAATCTACAAGCAATTGAACCATATCCAACCTCTGTGATATTCTGATCATTCTCATGCATGAAATTCATTAATTTTCGAGGGAAGCTTCAAAATTTGTTTGAGCACTCAACGAGTCTACTGGAGGCAAAGCCTGTGTGAGTAATAAACGGAAAGACGAACATATAAAAACCCGTGTTATTGATTAAAATATGAAACTTTTAGCAACACAAGCAGACTGTCACAAAAAACTGATGGCAAAGTTGGTTGCCATTGTCGGGTACATGGGTGGGTACTTGAAGGGTTCGTGAAAGTTGATTATTATGGTGGCAATGAGGTAATGATTAGTGATACACTTGGTCAATACCTGACTGAATTTGATCGAACCAAATCTGTGAAAATTCTGTACTCGTTCTTGGATTGAAATATTGCAAAAATACCGTATGTAAAAACAGAATTGCAGTGACTTAATAAATGAAAGGAAGATTGTTTCAAAGATGAATGTAGCAAACATGTATGAATGTATATCTAATGGATCTGTTACAGAATATGCGGAGCACTGGTACCCAGAAGGTACTCATAGTACAGCTGTGTCTCTGAAATGAGCGAGCGAACGATAAATAATACATTCGAGAAAAAAATTTTGTATTGAATAAATTCCGCAAGTATTGACAACTACGCATATAGTAGTGAGAAACGAAATGATATATGATATAGTAGTTCGTGCCCGCGGCTTCGCCCGTGTTGAATTTAGTTTGTCACATTAAGTTTTGTGACAGACCATTTTGACCAAATGGTTTTACGATATTTTTTTAATAACTCACATCAGGTTTCCAACTTCAAAACTGGCAAAATTCAATACAAACTTTGGACCCCAATTTTTCCCCTTGGGGGTAGAAATTCCTGATTCCCCTTCTTAATGATTATTTACGCTATACAAAGAACCTACCTGCATATTTCAAAATTATAGGTTAGGTAGCTTCGGCTGTACGATAATACAAGGGCGGGCAACAGGTAGTAATAATATATTCAATTTGAAAATACAGCAACTATAAAAATATGCTAATTGCACTAAGTACCTAATGAATAGCTTCGAGAATGGAATTATGTTACCTATAAATAAATTCTAAAAACTAACACAACCCTCAACGATGTCTGCCTTCACGCGTCTTCCCGCGTTCGGGTCGCGTTCTCGGCGATAACGCTTCATTGCTTAGACCGTCCCTTCGCGCATCGTCCTCCATCGGCTTACAGTATACGTGACGTGTAATGGCTGTGTTGCGTCAAGTCAACCTTATCGTGATAACTTTTGAAATATTCGTCCAAATTACTTCAATACTGAAAACGACAACTGTATCAATTTTCATAAGAATTTGGCAGACATTCCAAAATGTGCATGGTGGTATCTCACCACCATAAATTCATAGCTATAAATATATAGGTCACTATTTTGTATATAGTGGCTACCACATAAGAGGTAGATATATGTTATCGCGGACTTTCATTTAAAACTATTTAGGATAAATGATTTAACGGTTTGTTATCTGCATCCAACGATATAGGCAGATAACTTAGTTAGTCTAAGACTAAGTTAGACTGACTCAGTTAGTCTAACTCAGTCTTAGTTAGACTAACTAAGTTAGACTAACTGAGTTATTCTAACTAAATTAGACTAACTTAGTTAGTCTAACTTAGTTAGACAAGTTAACAACAACAGGTAACTAGATGCCTATGAGAGTGTAGAAATAAGTAAATACAATAATATTATGGATAACGATGACGGACCTATACCAAAGAGCATACTATATGTATAGCTTGTTAAAATAATGTTGTTGGGTTTACTGATTACTACATAAGGACACTTTGCAAAAATAAATTTAGATAGGCAATATTGTGAAATTAATTTTTGTGTAGCTGAAAATTGTTTTATATACAGCTATAACAGTTGAACATATATTGTGAAATAATAGATAAGGCAAAATTGTAAAGTTAATTTAGGTTGGTATACCTGTATGGGTGGTACACCTGGATGGTTTACCTGTATGGGATATCTGTATAGCATGAATAGCGTTAGCTTCGCTTTAGTTTAAACTTCCTCTTTGAAGATGATCACATGGTAATCGAAACACGTGTCGAGGTGTTAAAAATAACGATTTGGTGTTGGAAAAAAACTCCAATAATATTCATTTATTCATTTATTTATTCAGTATAAACGGGAAACCCCTGTTTAACAATTATTGAATACAAAATTATATAATTAATACCCTACACAGTAAAAAACCACTAAAACTGATATATAATCGCATTTACAACCAACATAGTAAAAACATAATTGAATAGAAAATACATAATCCTTGCCTTCCTGTTTAAATACTTCCAAAGAGTTATGGAAAAAATTGAGACCTGACTCGTTAGCCTCTCTCAGAATTCTTGATAGGGGATTATAGTGTCCATGAAGACAGATGTATCATCTCCTGTTTCACGTTGCATCACCTTAAAATTAATCAAACTGAGTGGTTCAGGACAATAAAAGTGCCCTGACAATATTTTATATAAAAAAAGTAAATCTATTTGAATACGCCTATTTTCTAAAGGAGTTAAACGAAGAATAGATCGAACGTCACTGTTATGGTAGAGACCTACTCGCATTCCTAATTTAAAAGCGGCAGTTTTCAAAATTCAATTCTGAATTCTTTCTAGTGACAGTTTGTGAATAGAATATGAAGGACTCCAAACAATAGAGGCGTATTCCAAATTTGTTCTCACTAAGGAACATAATATAATTTTCAAAGTATTAGCCGAAAAATCCTTGCTTAACCTAGATACATAACTTAGAAGTTTGTTAGATTTCAGTATGATTTTGGTAATATGCGAAGAAAATGATAGTTTAGTGTCGAATGTAACACCAAGATTTTTGACTTCATTTACACTTCTGATTGGGAGGGAGTTTATGCAGTATAGGTAGGTAACAGGTGACTGCGTGCGATTGAAACAAATGAATTGACATTTACTGAGATTGAGATCCAAACAATTATTCTTACACCATTCATACGAAATATTTAAATCGTTTTGAAGTATTAGACAATCATCTACAAATTGGATTGAGCGATATAACTTGAAGTCATCAGCAAACAGTAATCCTTTAGAATCGTTAGTTCCGTCAATAAGATCATTGACAAGAATATTAAACAACAATGGTCCACAATGACTGCCTTGAGGAACCCCAGACGAAACATTAATTGTATGAGAAACATAATTGTTAATTTCTACTCACTGAATTCTCTCTTTCAAAAAGCTTTCAACCCACGATAGTATAGTACCGTTTAATCCAAAAGATTCAAGTTCATTTAGCAATATATTATGGTTGACCCTATCAAAGGCCTTTGAAAAATCTGTATATATTGAATGGACCTGATCCCGCATCTCAAATGCATCCAATATATCCTTCTGATATAATAATAAATTCGTCGCTGTGGACTTACCTTTTGAAAAGCCATGTTGTTGATTAGTTAGACTGCTAGAGCAATGCCAAGAAAGTTGTTTTGTTGCAAGTCAATCAAATATTTTTGAGATGACTGATGGAATAATACTTCTATAATTTTTTTAACATTACATCTATCCCCTGATTTGTGAATGGGTTTGATGGAACTGTTTTTTCAAAACACAGGAAACGCACCAGAATCCAAAGATAAGTTGAATATATTGGAGTACTCAAGGTACAAACACATTTCTTGAGAAAAATTGATGGGACACCATCTGGCCCAGAACTGAAACTATTTTTAAGCTTACTCATTTCATTGAACACTTTAACTAAACTAACATGGCATTCATTGAGATCTACTAAAATGAATTCTTCATAGTTCAAAAAAGACATTTCGTTTGAAATAGGCAGTTCAAATGAATAACAACCGTGATGGATACTGGTTTGAGGAAGTAACTCAGTTTTAAAACAATTATTTCTACACATAGATTTCTAGATCATGCAAACAAATAACTTTCAGACACAAACTGAAAGAAAAAGCCTTTCTGAAACAGCTACTTGCCAATTCCATTGAATTACATGAAAGAAACAGCCTTTCGAAACAAAAACTTCCATATGAACACTGATACAAAAAACACTTTTCTCTACTCAGTTTGTATTCCATAGATTCGTTATAGAATCAAACTAGATATCATTCACATGATTTCTACACAATATACTGAATGAAAGGTAGAAATTGCAATTACATAGAATACTGTCATCCTCACTGGTAGATATCGATGTTTCGCTGTAAGACACTTGCCTCTTCAGTACCAATCTTGATAACATTGAAATAACACACAATTCATGAATAAATTACGATTTTGTCTCGGAATAAGTTTGATCTACTCATGTCATTGATAAAATCGTAATGACATTCATTCACTTATTTGATTAAATCCCAGCCAGAAGGAATCTTTTTCAAATTGAAAGGGTTATATTCTTAGGAGTGAAATTGAAGTTTTTGGCTTTCTACTACTCCATCTGAAAGTAACTTCTATGAATGATCTAGATGCACATCTATGTATTGCGGTACTTCTTTCAAAATTGATTGCTTCCTCGCTTTCATTTGAAGACTCCCATTTTTTGTGTCAAGATGGAGTATTAGTAGAAAGCCAAAAGCTTTCTTTCCCAAACATCGTCCTCATATTCCTCTTCTGATACAGTGTCGCTATCCTCATCACGTAATTCAATAATCAGATCATACACTGTGATGTCTATTATGGGTTCATCTAACATGAAATCGTTCTCAAATTCATATGCTCGTTCACAACGAGATTTCCATTGCTCGAAAGAAAACTGTTCAGAAAAATCGTTGTACCACTCATTTACTCATTTTCTTTACAAAATAAGTACAAGTGTTCGGATGGCACCTTTAATTTTATATAATCTGAAGCGACCCACTGACCCTCAGATAACCTGAAAGAAATCGAATTAATAAAAGAACGAAGCACAAAAAGTGGAAATGCCACAGCTTTGTTACGCCTATACGGTGTCTAGCCAAAATTGCCTTGCGGAAGAATTATCAAGGGTACACTTCTCCGCTTTCTGGGAATTCCCACAATTTCAGCCCGAAATTAATTATAAGAAAAAGTAGACTAAAGCGCGACTTAAATTTCCACGTTGAGAATGTTAGGGGATGTTCATGTAATTTATAAGTATTATTATTTTTTACTGAATATGAGTAGGTATAATACCTCTGTATTACTGCAAATTACAATTGATTCGTGAATCATTATCCAACATACGTTATGAATTTTCATCAAGTATCGGCCAATTCCATATACAGTGTATTCCATTAGAAACGAGCCACCCTTAATAACTTTTGGTACGATGTTTTGCAGGAAAAAAAAACATTTCAACCATAGTATACAATTGGTGTTTCTCTTTTTGTGAGTTCTTGAGAAGCAATGCTTTATACGCTTCGAGAACGGAATGAAATAGTGAGTTAGTACTACCAGAACGGAGTAGTGCTAGAGCTGCTGCCCGTATGTTCAATGATAATCATCCAGGAATGAATGTACAACACAAATACGTTTCGGAATTATTGAACAAATTTATGAAAATTGGATCTGTTAACAATGAAAAGTTTAGGGCACGTTGGACTAATGGAAAATTCGCAATTTCTTACTCACTTATCTCGAGAATCAGGAATCAGTCGTAAAAATGTTTTCAGGATCCTTCGTAGGTACCAATTTCATCCATATAAGATTAGCAGAGTTCATGAATTGAACGAAGATGATTTCGATAGATATATCGAGTTTGGTGAAAGGCTCACTGAAGCATCAGAATTTCTTGTAAGAAATTTGATTTTCGGATGAATGCACGTTCAGGTTGAATAGTTCATACCCAACGACCTCAAAAACTGAATGTATGGAAAGGCATTTTAGGTGACCACATCATATAACTTTTTTTTATCGAATTTGACTGGTGATAAATATTTGGATATGCTGGAGAATAGAAAAATACCGTGCATCAATAAGGCAATTGAGGAAGATATAAATTTATTCAAAAACGAAATAGTTTTTTAGTAGATGGTGCACGTCCTCACTATGACGCTCCAGTGTGACAATTTTTGGATGATCATTTTCCTGGTCGCTGTATTGACAGAAGAGGTCCTACAGAATGGCCACCAAGGTATCCGGATGGCACTCCTGTAGTTTTGTCTCTATGGGGGTCATTTGAAGTCTAGAGTGTATGAGATAGAATCAACAACATTAGAAGATTTGAGAGATAATATCATGAGGCATTGCAGAGAACTAACTCCCGAGATTCTCAACCATGTGAGATCGGCAATGGAAGCTCGTTTGTACCATTTAATGAAAGTTGGTGGGAAAGTTTTTTGAAAATTTACTTTAGAAAATTTTTTTCGTCTCATTGTCCAGTCATCAGATTTTGATTTGAGAATTGATAAAAAATCTTTTTTTCTGATTTATTTCTTCCATATTTATGCCTAGAACAAATACTTCAAAATGTGGCCTCCTGTATAATGGGAAATGTTCCTACTGACGAAAATCAAGTAGTTTTCATAAAAGAGCTCTGAAACAACGCATTTTAATCGCTTTGTCTTTCTCACGTTTTATTTAAAATATTTATAATGATTGTAACAAGTAATGATCGAAACAAGTTTACCTCCTGAATTTCATGTCAATCCCATTCTGAGAATTTAACATTTTTCTTTTGTATTTTTGCTCATTTTTTTTTAACAACGAACCAACCATAAACGAAAATGTGTAAAATTTTTCTTCATCCTCAAATTTCTTTCCAACGATACCTCAAATCACTTCTCAATCTAGCCATCTTGAAAAATGTTACCTTCCAAATTCATTTTTATTTTTTTGCTGACATTTTTTCCAACAACGAACCAATCATAAACGAAAATGTGTAAAATTTTTCTTCATCCTCAAGTTTTCTTTTCAACGATACCTCAAATCACTTCTCAATCTAGCCATCTTGAAAAATGTTTGTATTATTCACCTTCCAAACCATTCAAACTTCAGAAATGTTACCAATAAATTTCCATTCTCTTAAAGAAAACTTCAGCAAAACCATCGAAGAATCCAGCATGATAAAA
>NW_019294942.1:1879-29616 GCF_000500325.1 Leptinotarsa decemlineata
TAATTTGTTTTATCGGATTCTGGTATTGATATTGATTGTATTGAGTGAAATTATAACAGAAATTATGTTGGCACATGTTTACTTCTTTATATAGTTTCACTTACCTACAAAAATGTATGCCACTAGAATTTTGTAACTGCATCCATTGTTAAGTGTAAACTTATACACCAAAATTGATACCTGAAATATTGGTCTGTGTAGGTGTACTTCCAGTCAATACTTTGCAGTGTGCTGAAAAGCTGTGTATCTCTGATAATACTTCGAACTTTTGCAGTTACCACTATCCATTCAATCATAACTTTGGGGCCTGATGGTTAGCATTAGAATTTGGTGATCAGAAGCAGATCACGGACCAACTCAATCGTTATTCTCTTCTAAGGGTTATCATTACCTTAATTGCTTCATTCAACACGAAAAGTATACCTAACATAAACTGCTCAGTCACCAACATGCATGCGAGTCGAAGTTTCATATTCATTCAGTTTCCGCCGCAACCCTAAGGAATAATTCCGATCTCCAATGGTCACTTTTCACAAGCACCAACCACCGTTAGTTTCTTCATAGTACCAGGGAAAACACTTCACATTCTATACAGTTTGCGGAATTGGGTTTCGAAATGCAAATGAATGTAGATTGTATACAATAAAACAGGTGATGAACAAGATAGATTTCTTTCATTCTGAGAAAGCATCTGCAATAACTGTCGGGCTCTGCTTAATTCATTACAACTGTTTGAATCGACATTGCAGCGTATACGGCATTATAGAATTTGCACTTTTTGCTGCTGATGGGTGCTCTCACAGGGTGATTTTGTAGTGCAGGATTGCGTGGTGAAGGTCACATTCGGTTATCCAATGATATGGATGAGTAGTGAAAACTGGAAAATGGTACACTCAAATTTAGGCATGTTCTACAGATATTCCTAACAATACCGTTTTCAATTGGAATTGTGTCCTAAAATTAGTGAAATGAATTTGTACGAATGAATTTTTCAGAGGATAACTTTAATTCGTAATTTCTACAATGAGTTGGGCAGTTTGACAAAATGAAAAACAAAGAAGTAGATAACGACTGATGCATATTTAAAATCATATCATTTCAATAAGCATCATGCAAATGATATGCCAAATTTACAAAATTGTAGAGTTGAATCGGTCAATCTGGTAGACGATGTACCTATACACCACAAATGAGTTCGAAATTATGGAAACAATAAAAAAATTGAAACAAATAAAGTCACCTGGATATGATAATATCCGATCAAAAACTTTGAAAGGAGCAGTGAATGAGATATGCTCCCCACTAACATTTTTATATATGAATAATGTTTCAATTCTGTGTGCTTTACAGAGGTTTTAAAATGTATATTGATGAAACCTTTATATAAAAATGGAGATGAATAAAAAATCAGTAACTATAGACCCATTCCTTCACTGTCCAGTATTTCTAAAATTTTGGAACGATTTATAAAAATCAGTCTAAATTTTTGAAGAAACATAACATAGCTGGTTCGAATCTGTTCTCAAAAATAGATATCAGTATGTACAAATATCTTGCAATGAGAATAGCGGTCACCACTCTCATCTTGCACCTGTGGAAGTTGGAGTTCCTCAGGGAAGTGTTCTTGCTCCAGCTCTATTTTCAATCTACATAGCAGACATTGTAAAATACCTGTTACATGTTAAATTAACGTTATACGCTGATGATCTCTCCATATTAGTATCACAAAAATCTCACGATCTCAATCAACAAGCTTGCAATGATCTCATGATGATTTAACATTTACAAATTAAAATCCATCCCAAGTATTACATTTTTCTCAAAGAAAATTCGTCCGGAAAAAGTGGGATTCCATTCTCTCATCTGCTAGACAAAATGTATAAAAACGAATACGTGTAGTTACTTACTCATCATTTGTTTATATGGTGAAAGATTCAATTTGGTGAGTTTTTCGATATATTTGTCACTAGAAAATCATTTGGCAGGACACAAAATTGCGGAAGAGATGCAAACTTATGAGGAGGCAAGTCACATAAACATTATGAATGAATATGGTTTGATTCACATCCAGATACGCCACACAGAACGTGGGAACATGTGATGAAATGTCAGCGAGATAATCGCCATTCGTTTAAACGTTGTGAATTAAAAGAACGTTACTTTTCAGTCTACGCGACGGCAATTAGAGACAAACGTTAGCTTTTCCAGGTTTTTCAGAAATCTCGCTGGTCTACCTTTATGTAATGCTTTATTCTTACACAAAAAAGGAAATCTAATGACTGGGTTCAAGTGGACGTGCAATCAACGTTATTTATTTTATATTTATTCGTAGTGAAATTGTCTTCAATGTTAATCGCTGATGTTCCTGCGATTCTTTATAGTTATACCCGATGCATTACTGTTTCTTATATCCTGTACCATTCACAGAGACATTTCTATTTTATGTCGTGATGCATTCTTTCCATATTTTTATGCACATATCGTCGAATCCATTTATATTCACGTCAACTTCGCAACTTCTGGGAAACTCTTTTTGCTGTCTTACTGTTACGGAGATTTGAATTCGTAACAATTCCAGAAAACCGTTAGATGAGAATTACTGCTGGGATAATGGCGATGATGTTGTTCATTGATTGTTCATTGATTATATCATGTTACATTGTAGAAAAAGCATTTCAGATTGATACTCAGGAATGGAAATAACCAAAAGAAGCTCATTCAAAAATGAAATTGATATGTGATGCTGTTGAATTGATGATATGTATGTATTTTAAAAGTAGTTGCCTGCGGCTTCGCCGGCGTATAATTTGTTTTTTAAAGGATAAAAACAAGCACTACAGGAAAATCCTTACGGAACTCTCATAGCGGTGCCTGTGCGAAAGTAGCGATTCACATTGGATTTGAATCGCTGAAGATTAAATTCACCTGGAAAAACATTCTCAAGAAGTTTATTTCACATAAACGCAGTTCTCCAGATGAAAGAGTCCTTAAACAGTGGAGTTCGAGGTGTACTGAGTTGAACTTCAAAACGATGATCAGCCACAGTCCGTTGCGAATTTCTGACATGTACCGCTCTTGGTGGAATCAAATGTGTAAAGTCACTTGAACACTTCCGCTGGAAGTATCAATAGGAGAGAGACAAGTCTCCAAAGTTTATTTCACATAAACGCAGTTCTCCAGATGAAAGAGTCCTTAAACAGTGGAGTTCGAGGTGTATTGAGTTGATCCTCATAACGATGAGCAGACACAGTCCGTTGCGTATTTCTGACATGTACCGCTCTTGGTGGAATCAAATGTGTAAAGTCACTTGAACACTTCCGCTGGAAGTATCAATAGGAGAGAGACAAGTCTCCAACCTTTCTTTGATGTTCCAGACTATCAAGGTTGCACGTGATGTTCGCATCTCCAATCAGGCGGAGATTATTATATCTGGTTCGGAGAAAACCGATGCTTGGGTTGTTGTGGCATTGAATTGAACCTGGTTACTTCCAAATCAAATCAAAATCACTTCTAGATCCTCATCAAGATATGCAACCCTCTGCTGCTGATGGAAATGTATATCCGTAGCCGATGTTCTGGACATCGGAATGAGACAAGTGTGCTTTTGTCAGTAAAGCAATAGGTTGGATTCTTCGTTTTTTTCACTGAGTCATTGATATAAAATAAAAAGAGGGTTGGAGACGATATGGATCCCTGGGAAACCCTATCTCTGATAGCAAAAGTATTCGAGAGATTTGACAAGCCATAGCATCGAAGTTTAGCCAGCAAACCCTCATGACACATATGGTTAAAGAGCTTAGAAATATCAAGCGCAACAGCTCTTGACTCTCTATGTTTCTCGATTGCGTTATTTCAAATATGGCTGACTTACGATATAATGTCGCCTGTTGATCTTTGTCTTCGATATTGATGATTGCCCAAGATGTTGAAGCCTTCCAAATATTTGAGGATATGACGATTTACGGCTTTCTCCATGATTTTTGATATCACTGACAGTAGAGCGACTGGTCTATAGTTGTTTGGAAGAGTTTTCTTGCCCTTTTTGATAATAGGCTGAACGCAAGCAATCTCCCAACAAGAAATAAAAACGGACAGGTTGAAAAGTCTACAAAATACTGGTCGAGTTCATTGGCGCACTTTTTAAGTACGATGACGTGGTTTTCCTCTGAAAGGTGTGAAAAGTTTACTTTCGTTTATAAAATGTCATTAATTCCTCAATGAGGAATTTCAGTTTAGTTGAGAAAATATAAATTGATGTAATGAATATTACAGGAGTTCTTTCCCAACACCAAATCGTTATTTTTAACACCTCGACACGTGTTTCGAGCACCAAGTGATCATCTTCAAGGGGAAGATTGAACTAGAGACCTTCTGACTGACTGACTAATGTATTTATTCAATTTTTTTGTTAGTGTTAGGGTTTACAAGGTATGTTTATGGTGGGGCCTTGCTTTAGGCTCATGCCTCTTTAGGGTTACAGTTATCTATCTTATGATCTGTGTTAGTATTGTGTTAGTTTTTCTTTTGTTTGTTCGTTCGGGTGTCCTGGTCTATAGCGGTGGGTCGTTTTTTGGGGTGTGTTGGTTCGTGATGAGCCTACGGTTGTGTGATCGATGGTTCATGAAGTTCTTCAGGGTATTCTGGATCTGCTCCAAAGGGTCTTCCAGCAGCCCCAGGAGTCTGGCTGGGGGGAACAGGAGCTTTTTCCTTGGTATCCTTTTGGCGCCTCCACGGGGCATCCATGGGGAAGCCAGGGTGGCGATGGCCGCGGTGTTGGGACTTCTCATGTTTCTCAATGCCCTGGAGTTCCTGAAATCTCAGATTGATTGGTGTAATATCAATTTGGTTATATAGGTTTTGGGAGGAATATCTGAACGCTAGGTTGTGGATATTTCTCAGGATTCTTCTCTCGGTTCTTAGTATACGTAGGATTTGATTCTGGGAGAGGGTGCAATAGAGCGCGGCTTTATGGTCCACGATAGGTCTTTTAAAGGTTTTGTAGATGTGTAAGAGAGTCTTACTGTTACATCTGCCGAGTTTGCCTCTCAGCGCTTTTAGGAGATTCGCCCTTTTCCTGGCTCTATCCAGGGTTTCTCTAAGGTCGGTCTTCCAGTTGAAGGTCCTCGTGAAAGTGACCCCCAGGTAGGACACCGAGTTTTGGAGGTGGAGGTTCTCTCCTAACAGTGTGAGGTTCAAGTCGTTAGTATTAAGTTTACGACGGGTCGTAGTATTGGGGTGTCTAAATAGGATTGTTTGGGTTTTGAGGGGGTTTATTTTGATTCGCCACTTGTTGCACCATTGCTAAAAATGGTTAATCATTGTTCGGGCTTGTGTTTGCAGGATACGGGTGCTGGTGGCGGAGGAGTAAAGGATTGTATCGTCTGCGTATTGTAGGATTTTTAGAGTGGAGGGAGAATCGTGAACATATATTACGAATAGGGAAGGAGCGAGGAGTGATTCCTGGGGGACTCCAGCTTTGGGTATGAACGGGGAGGAGTGGGTTTCGCCTACTTTGACACGAATTTGTCTGTTGGTAAGATAGGACGCGACTAATCTGATGAAGTGAGGAGGAAGTTGGATTTGAATAAGTTTCCAGATCAGGCCAGCGTGCCAGACCTTGTCGAATGCTTTTTCGATGTCTAAGAGGATGGCACTGTTTTTCCGTTAATCAGCTGTCGGCCCCATACGAACGACAACTCTCAGAAGTTGAGAAACTTGTGCGAGCTAAGGACTAACGAGGTCCTACCTTTCAACGTGTGATTCCTAACAAGTACAAAATAAAACAATATAATGATGAAATAGTATAGAATAATCAAAGGAAATATTTCAGGTAATGATGCGACTGAGTTCAATTTTGATGGTATTTATGGAGCTGCTAAAGATATCAACCTGTTGATACATATTCCCATTTCTGAGCATTCGAGTAACAGGAGAGAAAAAAAACATAATTTGTGGAGTGGAACGGTATTTAAAATGTTTCGGTGAGGAGATAAAATCTCATCACAGTTGATGTTGCCAGTTAGAATTTTGTTTAAAAAAACAAACATCTAAAATAATTCTCGTATTCTTTGAAGATAATAGATTCATCTGATCTCTAATGTTGTTGTATGCATATTCTCCCCTTCTTAGACCCAACTTGTATGCACAGATCCTCAGGACAGTTATTTGTATAACTTCAATTTGGTTTATGTGTATCTCATAATATGGGCACCAAATTATTGAAGCGTACACCAATGATTATCTTACTAATGAACAATATAATAACCTGAGATTGTTGAAACTAAATTCCTTACATGATCTGTTGATGAAGCCCAACATCTTGAGTGATTTAGCTACTCATCGTGAGATTTGAAGTTTAATTCACGATCAAACATAATTCCTAAATCCTTCATCACTGATTTCCTATTAATTGGTATATTATTGGTAATATAGTCATGTAGAATAGGGTGTTTGGCAGAAAAAAATGATCCCGAGATCTTTCATCTCATTGATTGTATGTAAATTGGTATGATTGATGAAACAGTCCTTGATAGTAGGTGACTTCTTTCATGTGAAACTCATTATTTTGCATTCAGCTTCGTTGGGAGATAGGTCAGATACTGAAAAGTAAGTAGATAGATTATTGAGATCATCTTGAAGCATATCAGAATCTTTTTCGCTTTTGATTCTTCTGAAAAGCTTGGGATCATCGCCATATAGGAGACATTAAGAATGCCCGATATACCGAGAAACGTCATTAACAAATAACACAAAAAGGAGAGGTCCCAAAATCGAGCCCTGCGGAACTCCCAACTCGAACGAATTCGAACGAAGATACGTTGTTGAACTGTATTCTGTTGGATAGATAGCAGTGAAAGAAATCAAATGTGTCGTTTGTGAAACCGAATGCTTTTAATTGCAGGATCAAAACCTCGTAGTTAACTCTGTCGAATGCCTTGGCCAAATCAGTGTATATGATGGAGAAGTAGAAAACCGAAACCGTTTCCCTTCAAAAACTGATCTCTCGTGAGAGTATTCCTTTTCCAATTTGAATAAAAGAAGTGTTATAAAATCGGTTTTGAAGTTTATTTGAGTAAACAAACTGTATCCATGAAAATGTATTTACAAATCCACCTATGTGATTTCTTATCATTTCTAGACTATAAAGGAACTGCAAAATCTGCGATCCTCTCTATGCAGAAACAGTCGTGATTCTTTTATTTATATAGAGCCATATTTCCGAGTCGTTGCCTAGCGACCGTTTCAGTTCCGCTATTTGTCATTTTCCTCCGAGTTTTTTCTGTCGCATACTCTCCCATGATCCACATTTCTGCACCAAATATAAGCGGAATGTTCGAAAAGTTTAAGTGCTTCCACAAAGGACCGAATCGTCAGAATAAGCAGCGCACTAAATCATTCATTTCCATGGTATTTCCCTGGAAGTTGTTTTTGAATTAAATATATAAATGCTTACATGAAACGGCATAGTAGAATAGTTTGTTTGATGAACCAGTTCAACTGATGAAGCTACAGTGAAAAGAAACGCGACTTGGATAAAATTCATCGTGGAAATTGTATGATTATCAACATGGAAAGAATTTTCTTTCCAATCTATTGATGCCATTTTCCTTATTCATAGCCCTTGTCGGTATTGAGATTCAAAGGAGCGTTCCCAAGCGTAAGTCATTTTAATGAACTCGAACTCTAATTATATGACGAGAAGATGCGAATTGTCCAAAAGCTCTCGTATAATTAATAACGCAGAATGTCATTTTTCATACATCATACATCGGAAAAAAATATTCCCGATTCAAGATGCGTCCGGCGGTCGTATGTATAATTGAATAATTTTCTTCATTATAATGACAACTTCAGATCTCCAACATAAAAAGTTGCTGAATTGCAGTCGGATAATGTGATGGATTCAATGAACCTACGTTCATAAATATTTAGCTGCGCTGGACATACGGATTATAATAGCTGTCATATTCATCGGAATAATTCTCAATAATATCGGTATTTGATTTATGTTCATTTTCGAGGGAATGTTTATAAGAAAAACAACGCTGAATTATATATTCTCAACAACAGTGAAACAAGGTTCCAACAAAATGGTCTAGAAGGAAAGAAAAACATTTCTACGCCCAGTTTTCCAACAAATGTACGAACAACTTCGAAAAACTATTTAGTAATACACAATTTTTCAAAAATTCATACACCAGTATAGGAATGTTGACTATGTTATAGCCTGCTTCAAGGAGAACATCGACAATTACCAATAAATAAACTGGGAGATTAGAAAAACATCAGGAATTATAGAGCAGTTTGCAATCAATCAGAGATAGCTAAGATGTTTGATTCTATGATGGGACCCCTACTATAATGTAAATATCGATTTGATTGAGAATGTTCAAAAGACATTCTTAAGGAATTGTGCTTTTCACTTTGGTATTCAACGAAATGAATATGAGTACAGTCAACTCTCAACCAAGTTGAATATAAAATGATGGAATTTCCATGAACTTGAGTTTCCTCTTCAAATTAATAAATAATGAGTTGAACTGACCAGTACCACTTCATCTAATACCTTTACATATCAAACAAAAAGACACGAGAAATCCTGACATTTATCATATACATTTTTTCCATACCAATTCCTCGTATTCTGAAGCTGGGAAAACAATATCATAATAACTTGTATCTGTTTAATGTATCACTTCAGGTCTTCAAAATCAATTGAAAAGGCTATAGCGTTTTCGAAGCTTTTCTTTACCTAACAATTTTCTTTGTAAGTACCAGATTTGTTACATCTTTTTCCTTGTAAGTACCAGAATTGTTTCATCTTTCAGTAATTTAGTCACTAGACATAAGGGTTTATGAAAATTTTGTATTTCACACTTCGCTAAATGTTTTGTAAAACTGTAATGTAGACATCAGACATGACCATTCAAAAATACTTTGTAGTTTTTCACACTTTGTTGAATATGTTTTTGAAATTGGCTTTGCCGATGAATAAATAAATAAATAAATAAATTCTATGCACAGCAAACCAATCCATACAGACACACCTATCAATAACCATTCAAATCACCCTCATCAACAGCTCACTAAAGAATAGTTCACAGACTCATTAGTATAATAATATTTTCTATTGGCAAATATACATATTTCAATGTCAAAAGTTGTACAAGGCAATTTCTGAATAAATATAGAAATCCCACAGAAGTATATACCTTTGCGTGGGTTCTGCATGAATTGGAGTACTAATGAATACAATTGCAAAAATTAAAATATAAAATAGTATACCTAAATAAATGAAAGGTAAGTGTTAGACGTATTAATTCAATTATATCTTCAAACTTTCTGTATGAAGATGTTTGCAGATGTAGACAGTGCATTTCAATAAGGAATCAAATTTGATAAAACAAATTGCACTGAACAACAAATTCAACTCGAACCTGATTCAGCACATCGATGATAAAAAACTTTTCAAACTGGCCGTTAACCAAGTATACCCCCACATTCAATATAACACTAACATTTACAGATACACTCACATATATAGGAAAAGCATCAGGAAAATAACAAGACATTTTATGCTGTTTGTTTGAAGGTGGTTTAGAACTGTAGAACTGTAGAAAACCTCTACACCTGAAAGATAGAGCAAACTTACTGATACAAGTAATCATGGAATTACAAGGATGCTGTGTACGAAACTACTATTTCCAACTGAAAGACGCATTCTTTACGAAAGATGAGAGACTGCCAATGGGATCGCCCCTTTAACCGGTTATAGCCAACATATATATATGGAGTGGTTCGAAACTTTGGCCATTGAAACCCACAAGAAACCCCGAGTCTGGTTGAGATACGTGGACAACACCTTCATAATATGGAACCATGGGAATGCATGGAAACCATGGGAAGCACATCAACAACGTAAGTCCTTTCATTACTTTCTCAGTGGAGAAGGAAGTCCGCAACAAATTGCGACAATGGTGAAGAGGACCGACACTGAATGGGAAACATCTGTATACCGAATTCCACTCACACGGGACAGTATCTGAACCAGGAATCCAACCACCATCAATCGACTAAGAGAGGAATCATCAAGACTCTACTAGACCGTGCTTTCGGGCTTTGTAATACAAGGGAAAGCCTCGAAAAGGAACTAGGCATTATTAAAAATGACCTTCAACGGAGTTGCTACTCCAAAGCGATGGTAGAAAATATTTTGGCTAAAAGACAGCAGTAGCCTAGCAAGGAAGAGAAGCTGTCACAACCAGTGCTTGCACTTCCCTACATCAGAGGATTATCCTAGAGGATAAGAAGAATTGGTACGAAGTACAACATCAGAACCTGCTTCAGATCCGGTAACACTATCCGTATCAGCCTCACGAAAACCAGGCCACCAAACGCGGACTGCGATTCCAAGAATTGCATTTACCGGATACCCTGCGAGTGCGGAGAATCATACATCGGTGAAACTAAGAGGCCATTGAAAATTTGCATTGTCGATCACAATAAACACACACAGCGAGGAGAAACTAGCAAATCCGGAATAGCAGAGTATGTTTGGACTCGTCAACATAATATCAAGTGGTCTCAAGCGGAAATCTTCCACAAGAAGGAACACTTGTTTAAGAGAAAATTCAAAGTAGCCGCATATATGTTGTCCACCAAGGCATGTAGCCAAGCTGGTGTAGAGATACGCAACACATGGAAACCTCTAATCAAGCGGAACATGACCAACTCCCGCCAAACGGTCAGCTCCCGCTAAAACTAATCGATGTCCGAATTGACAATTTCTCTCTCTATTCAGAGAGACGGGAATCTACACTTTCTTTCGTGGTTCTAATTTAGACCGACTCGCAGCTACGAGGAATCCATTATACCCCAAGAGTTGCTGACGGTTTCGTTGATGTTCCAGGCAATCAAAGTTGCACGCGATGTTCGCGTCTCCTATCAGGGGATGGCTCTTTTTTGGATGGAATCCAGCAGCTTCAGGGTATGTTTGGGGGCAGAATTCCATACATGAGAACAATATTCCAAAGTCTGACCTGACATTATTATATCCGGTTCGGAGACATTTAATTTCTTGGAGAAAACCGATGCTTGGGTTTTTGTGGCATTGAATTGAACCTGATTACTTTCTCCCCAATTCGAAATCACTTCTAGATCCTCATTGAGATATGCAACCTCCTGCTGTCGGTGAAGATATGCCCCCGTAGCCGATATCTTGGAATCCAAATGGAATGATGAGGCAAGTGTGTTGTCGTCAGCAAAGCAATATGTTGGACTCTTGGTTTTTTCCAATAAGTCATTGGAGACAATATGGATCCCTGGGGAACACCAGCGTTGAAGAAGAATGGTGTAGAATAGATAAGAATAGATTGATGGAAAATGTTTTCTAAAAAATAACATTTTCATAGTGTTGAAATACTAATTTCAATATATGTGTAGCATCGGGGAACAATTTATAAGTACATACACTTTTTTTTTTTTTATTAACTCCATATTCTATTGGGGATTGTCTACTGAATTTATTGTCATGGTACACAGATTGTGTTCGATTTGTCATATAAGATCGGACTTATAGATCCTGTAATTCTGTATCGTCGAGATTATCCAATTGAATTTGTACTGTTTCTTCGATATGAACGACAAGAATCCTTATAATGAACGTTATTTTCGGAAACAGGTTTTACCTTAAAAAAATACGTCATTTGGTGTTGGCGAAAATAACATCTTAAAAACTCATTTATCCTAATCATCGCGATCACTTCCAATTGCTATTCATTACCCATTTTATATTAATTGGTACAGTAGATGAGCGCTACTTATGTTGTCATTCCCTTGTAACCGATAATTTGCATAAAATGCGGGTAGAATTACACACGGCACTAGTATGTGAATGAATATAATTATCGATTTCTTACCAGGAACTATTGGTAGTTTATTGTGACCACTATGTTATTTATCGTCTGTACTCTTTGTTCGCAAATAATTTCTTCGGAAGAAATGTCTATGTAAATTAATTTCCATTTAACTCGTTTCTGAGCAATCATTGTGTTTCCTATTGAGGAATTTATCGTTTTGTAATCGTAGAACTTAGTAATAATGGTATTTTATTCATCAACGAAGAAAAAAACAAGTATTGTTATTACACTTCCTTCTTAGTTATCCAAGAATAATTTGAATTGAAGGGGTAATATTTTTAGGAGTGAATAATTTTTGGGGAAGAAAGTTTTTGGCTTTCTACTACTCCATCTTGATACGAAAAGATGAGGGAATCTTCCAAAGAAAGGAAGGAAGTAATCAATTTGAAAATAAGTAACTCTATACATGGATGTGTAGATCATGCAAAGAAGTGACACAAACTGAAAGAAAGTCCTCCTGAAACAGCTAGTTTCATATAAACATTGAATTACTCGAGAAAAAAAATTCTTTCGAAACATATACTTCTATATTAACACTGAATTATACAGAAGATACTTTTCTCTACTCAGTTTGTTTTCCAATATTCGTTGTCGAATAAAATCAGGTATCATTCATATGAGTTCTACTTTGAATGAGGTAACAAATTGCACTTACATGGAACACTGTCATCCTCACTGGTATACATCGATGATTCGCCGAAAGACACTTGCCCCAAGGCTCTTCAGTACCAAATTGGATAACATTATAGGAAATACACACAATTCATTCGTGAATTGTGTATTAATGTATTAATCAATTCTTTGATGTCCTTGTTAATAACAAATNGGTTTCCTGGACGGTGGATTGGAAGGAGAGGCCTCATCGAATGGCCTCCCAAGTCACCTGATTTATCGCTTTCAGACTTTTTCCTTTGAGGTAACTTGAAAAATAAATGTTTTGCAACGCAGCTTAGTCCATAGAAGATCTTCGCCAACGAATTACAGCAGAGTGCAGAAGTATAACACCTGATATGCTACAGAATGTTAGGAATAGATTTGAACAAAATCTGTCATATTGTATAGAAGCAAATGGGTCACATTTTCAGCACTTGCTGAAGTAGGATTCTACTGAGTCAAATACACATTTCAAACTGGGTTGTAGTTGTTTTTCTTCGTAATACCTACATGTTTGAGTGAAATACAACAAATTATGTATCTTTGGAAAGATAATTTTGTGCCCTTTCAAATGATATATCACTCGACTCCACTTTCCATTCAAAATTTCAGGGTTGTTACTCACCCTTGCTAGGGGGTTGAAGGCACAGATAGAAAAATACATCTGAAATGTGTCCCCTTCAAAAGCAAAATTGACCTGTCCGAGCATTTCTGCGTTGAGGTACAAAGAAAGGAGAAAAGCAAGGTGCATACTTTTCGTTGGACCACTCTGTATAGACACAGATACTTGTAATCAGTTGTAATAGGTGTAATTTAGTTTTTTTTCTCCTCTCTATAGTTTTTGCTTGAAAATTGTATTGATTATGGGTCTATTACTGACAATCCACTTTTAATTATCTTTTTGAATAACTTATCAACAGCAAGGTAATTCTGCACTTCGTTGACCTAAACATTTTTCACTTCTGGAAATGAAAATTGCATCAGCTCTTCTGGTATTGTAAGAATGTTTATGGGGGGTGAGTTGAATTTTATTAGCTTTGACATAAAGTAAAATTTTATTAACAAATATTTGTCTCACATCTCTACACTGAGATTCATTATAGAGTGCACACTTCAGTTATAAAATATAAAAATATAATTCACTTACTGATGACTTGATAGTGTGTCCAAGTGTGATTTTGTTTTTTTTTGCAGTAGTCTACTCACTTTCACTTTCTAAATTATCACTGCCAGATATATTTCATTCCTAATTGTTTGAAAAAATCTTTTATTTAGTAAAGCACAGATTATGTATACTGTATAGGTATCTCAGTATGGCAAGAGATGTAGCGTTACGCCGAACCAGTGGGAAGAGAATCGCACAGTCGCTTGCGCAGGGCGACCCGTTGCCACGGCATGCGTCGCCACGGCAGTAATCAGTTTTACGTTCAACTATAGATGTTCCATATCAAAACTGTGAGAAACATGTACATCATCCAAAAATCTTCTTTTCCGAAACAACTGACTCTTCCTAAAATCATTTCCTTTTTAATTATGAAACTGAATCAACATTTTTTATGGCTCTCTTAAAACCCAAAATAATTCGAATCCAACCAGACGTTTCGGTTTTTAATGCCATATTCATGCTTACTCTCCACCCTGAACTGAAGTTCGGAAGTTTCTATAAAACTGAAAGAACTAATCGTTATAGACAAAAACTAAACTTCATGAATTCACTCCATGCAGATACAATTATTACTAGTGGATGCAGAATAGTCTTTCGGAGACATTTGAGAAGCTAAAGAATTCTTTCATTGATATGCAAGTTCGGCAAGAAAAGGCTGGCTATTTTAAATATTTGCATGAGATGCCGCAAGCCGAAAGAACAAAACTAGCGTTCTGTATGAAGGGTTGACAAAAAGCGGTCTCGCTACCTCTGATTGATAGGTGACAGTCCCACTGAACGGGTTCACAAAAAATCTCAGTACAGCGTCGTGGACAACGGAATGAAGAAGAGGAATTTTTCGGTCATTTTTTTCTATTCAGTACCTTTATATCTGTATAATCAGATTTGAACGAATTTGGAAAACATTTCTTTTAGTTTTCATCTTTAGAGAAAATTCGAGCGGAACATTTTGAGAAAGTGTGGAGATCATCCAAAAATGTTTTTGAAGACAACATTCGATAGAATTTTTGCTTGAAATATCCACTGTACATATATCACTGTTTCGAACCAGAAAACTGTACACACCTCAGCAACTTTTGACGCTTTATAAAGCTCAGATTCTTTGGAGTATTGTTCTCATGTATGAAACTCCGCCCCCAAACATACCTTGAAGGTGCTGGATTCCATCCAGAAAAAATCCATCCACCTGATTAGAGACACAAACATCGCTTGCAACCTTGATAGTCTGGAACATCGAAGAAAGGTTGAAGAATCGTTTCTTTTCTATAGATACTTTTTTTGCTGGAGGTGTTCAACTGACTTGGCTCATTTGATTCCACCAAGAGCAGTATAGTGTCATTATTTTTCTAGTTTGAAAGCCGTAGATTTTTGGAATTTATTCCTGACGTTTCTCTGGCGCGAATGAATAGCTTCTTCAGAGGTTTAACCATCATGGCTTGCTGTCCGATGACTAACTTTTAGGCTTCGTAAAGCGTATTTATGCCTTGTCAGATAATCAGTTGTTTTTGTACCTGTACTTGTCTCTGCACTTGTACCTGTACTTGAACCTGTACTCGAACCTGAAACATTAACAATCTTGCTGTCTGTTGTCTTGCTGTCTGTTCGTTATTCTCAAATTCTTTAAAATGGGGTTCCATATTCGGTTGAGGTTCACCGCTTCTTCTTTTCTGTTGAAATTCTCCGTGTGTTTGTGGATCTCTATTGCCTCCCGTACCAGTCGGTTACCACGTACCAGGGATACGTCCCTGGTTGGGGGTACTTCAGTTCCTTCTATGTTCTATTAGTCTTGTTCCCATGGATCGTTTGGTGGTTCCAATATATACATTCTCACAATTGCACGGTATGCGATAGGCCCCTGCTGCTGAGAATTTGTCTCTTTTGTCTTTAGGCCGACCTGAGGCTTTGTTGTATCTTCCTCGTAGGTTTGAAGACTGTTTCGATGTCGTGTTTATCCAATAGTTTTCTAATTCTGTCCGTGACCCTAGGGATGAACGGTAGATATGCGCGTGCAATCATCTGATCTTTTTTCGCTTTTTGAACCGTGGTGCTCTTCGGTTTCATGACTTTCCTGATCTCGGAGGCACTGTATCCATTCGATCCCAAGGTCACTTCAAGGTTTTTCAGGTGTTCAACACCTGATCAAAGATCTTTATACATACGAAGACACTTTCTGAAATCAACAGCAGTGTCACAGTTCAAAATAACTGAATTAATGATCCTCTCTATTTGAAATGATCTTTTGCCAACGAAACTTTGCCGGTGAATCTTTGACATTTTATTTACCTTTTCAAATTCTGTAATTTCAATTTCCACGTCATCAACTAATACATATTTCCATATTTGAATTGTTTTCACTGTGAGTAGCCTCCTAACCCACTATATAAAAGTACGAACAAGGGTTCCTGGGATGGAGAATTTTCTAATCTTTCAGATTTACTCTCAACAAATTATTTTATGGTGTCGAATGAGTCTTCAACAAAAGCGTACGTTATGAAGTCATTTTAATAAACTGATGGATGTAGCCGTTCCTGCGTGGTAGGAAATCTTAATGAAAAGAGAAATGCAGTTTCGTCCTATACGGACATTCTCAAACTTATACAATAAATTAACAATGGTTAGTTTAGCCATTATATACCACCTCTGTAGGTAATAATAGAGGTACTTTGACATCAAAACTGGTCTGGAAATGCGATGAAGAACTGAATGAACTTGCAAACAGGAACAAATTAACTTTGTACTGGGTGCGAGGGCATTCAGTAATCACATGTAATGAAAGCTGATGAATGCGCTAGACGCGGATCATCAACTTCATATATAGGTCCTGAACCAACTCTGGGGGTACCAGAATCATTGGTACGAAACGAGATTAGGACATGGACCAATGAGAAGCACACAGAGTACTGGACAAAAGTACCTGGCAACAAACACAGGAGAACCTTCGTTAAGGAACCGTTCGAGAAAAGAACCGAAGAACTACTTTAATATAGTAGGGATCGGCTCAGAATAGTATCAGGGTTACTAACAGGTCATTGTCCGCTTAGAGGACACCTGAATAAAATGGGGCTATACAGCGGAAACCTCAGCTGCAGATTATGCAACGAAGGGATAGAAACAGCTCTACACATCTTATGCGAATGTGAGGTAATGAATCACAGGAGGCAGGCAATATATGGACGTACGGAATTACGTCCAGAAGAATATGACGAACACCCAACACGGAACCTGTACAAACTAGTACAGGGAACGAGACTGATGGAATGGGTGTCATGAGAAGATGGTAGAATAAATGCAATAAGCCCAAGAGGATGCAGTGTTTTCTGTGGAGACTTGGACTAAATGGACAAGTCAGACAGCTTCCAAGGTACAAAAAAAATAGAGGTACTTGGCTTGATTGAGTACCTGAATTTACAGTTTACAATGAGGATGTGCCAATTTGAAAACCGGCGAATAAACTAAATCGATTTGATCATTTTACAGGTTGCACCCGCAATGTTTATGCTTGTGAATTTCTAAGGATTCTGGCTGCTAATTTATGACTGTCTGGATGGAAAGAACCGCTTGGGATGGTGATGTCTGTATAGTTAGGTTTTCTGAAAACATTGAACTCGAATTTATTCTGAGTGTGTGTAATGGCCAGGTCTAAGAAATTTATCTGTTTCTCTATCTCTGTTTCGAGTATGAACTGAATGTTGCTATTGAGATTATTCATGAATGTCATAAATTGGTTCAGCTGTCGTGTAGTACCTCTGAAACAGGCAAGAATATCGTCTACATATCTGTAAAAAGATTAGTTACCGTTTTTGCCATGCTTTGTTCAACCCATAGAAATCTACAGGGTGGTCGAGTGTACCAATTTAATCGAAATTAAACGACCTCATGCATTTATTTTTATGATATTTAGTATGTTATAAAAATATCCCCAGACATTTCCGATGTGTGTATCTATAGTGGTCGTCAAGTTGTTCATAAATATGTCTGCTAAAAGTAGACTAAGGGGTGAGCCCATTGGTAAACCTGAATCCTGTTTATAGTCTGGTAAGAGAACTAGGAATACGTCATAACAAGTTGTTCAACAGTATTAACAATTTCGTCCCACCTCACAGCATTGAAAATTCACTGACTTTAGTAAAAAACATGAGGAACCAAACCACGCCACATAATTCAATTTTAGTTTCATTCGGTGTGACGAGTGTGTTCTCCAACATACCGTACAACGAAGTACCTAGAGATCTTTTTCTTCTTCAGTGTGCACGTCTGAAAAGAAACCTTCCTCGAAAATAACGCGACATCCTGCATAATGACCGGCATGCAAAATATCCACACGTAACGTGTTGAATCTCGTTTTAGGAATAGAATGCGTGCCGCGGCTGATATCATTGGTTAGTCAGTTCAAGACCGATAAGTCTGCTAATTGAGTTTTTGCGACATTTCTGCTGTTGAAACGTTACTCCATATTGGTGATTGAGTACGTAGGATTTCCATGTTGAATAATAATGTTTAATTGGAAGAACGAGGTGATGCCCGCTGAGATCGGAACCGCATTCAAATACTGTAATTCCAGTGGCGGAGATTGAAGTAGGGTTCTGGGTTCGGCGAAAGATATTGAGAATATATTATTTGGTTATTTTTTTGGCTTTTCTTTCTCCATCTCCATACAAAAAATTGTGGTAAAGTTCTAAAGGAAGGGATAACTAATTCAGTTCAAAATGAACTCTTTACAAATATATGACACAAACTGAAGAAAACTCTCCTGAAACAAATACTTTCATTTCTACATTAGTAGTTGTTTACAGCTGATTCTCGGCCTCCCCCCACCACTATGACGTATTAATTGCTTTTTTTATTGGTTGTTGTTTGGTGAAGTTTTTTTTGTTGTGCAGTGAAGTCAAGGCGTTGTGACCTTGAAGTGTCTGGTGCATGGATCGTTCAGATTTTTTTTTCATATGAGATTTTGTGTGTTTATGTGTAGAATATTTATTCAAACGAAACTTTCCAGATGATATACGTTTCGGGATATTTTCCTATACTTAGATCAAAAGATCCTATAGATCATTAATAATGATAAAATGTATGTACCAAACCAATTCACAGAAATCGTATAAAACTATATGATGAGATTGAATAAATAAAAAATCACAGAAGCTCTCAAAATGTTTGTAAATTGAAAAATCTATCAAAACTTTCAACTATCGAATAGATATTGTCACTTATTATATCGAACAAATCAGTAATTTTGAATCATTGACTTGAACTTCGCCTTTAAAGTCAACCCTAGGATTAGAATTAATTTTCCAAATGTGAAAAACTGTATATGTATCCTAGAATGACAGAATAAAGGCAAATAATCATTATTATCATTATTATTATTTATTTTCACTCAATTCAATTTCAGGTGGAGTGTGTTGTATAATCAACCATGTATGAGATCTCTACGTTGGAACATCCACCCTACCCACCAGATCTGACTCCGTTTGACTCTTTTTTATATTCAAGAAAGTGAAGGAAGCATTGAAGGGATCCATGTTGGAACATCCACCCTACCCACCAGATCTGACCCTGTTTGACTCTTATTTATATTTAAGAAAGTGAAGAAAGCATTGAAGGGATCCATGTTTGAAACAGTGAAAGCTGTGAAGGAAAAAGCAACATATATTATGAACGTGCTTTCAGAAAATTACTTTATACACTGTTTTAACAGTGGAAAATTTGATTAAAAAAGTGTAGGAATAGTGGAGGGGAATATATATATACGGTACATAAGAAATGAAGTACTAGTTCACAACCCACTTCTTTCACCACGTGTGGTCACCTGGATCTACAATGCAATAATAAGACCTACGTTAACGTACGGGGACCAAAAGTTCTACAACGGCCATCCAAAACTTATATCAAATACAGCGACTGGCTTGTTAAAACATCACAGGAGCCATGAGAACAACACCAATCGCGGCAATGGAATTAATTACGCATCTGACCCGTACTGGGTACGGTTGTGCCAGGTTACGGTTGTGACAGTCGTCATTTTAGCGAAACTATAAGGAATACCAAGGAGGGTGCAAAGGGAGGGAGAAGCGGTATGTGAGTCTGAATGTGAAAATTCTGTTTTTGCTTTTAGCTGCCAAGAAAACGCTTGAGAAAGACCGAAAGAGGGCACTGTAACATAAGAAAGTATGAAGACGCTTATGAAGAAGTAAAACAATGGACTTCTTTGCGGAGAATTGCAAGAATGCACGAAATTAATCGCATATCTTTAAACCATCGTTTGTAACAGATAAACCAAATCCTGACGCTGAAGAGACTAATGCTGCAAAACCATCTTTCGAAATAGAAAGACTGAACTCTGACATTGGAAAAACTATTGCTGCAGAACCATCTTTAGTAACGGACAGACTGAACCCTGATGCTGGGGAGAATAATCCTGGACCAAACAATGAAATACCACCACTTTCAGCTTCCTTACTGGGCGAATCTTAATTTTCAAATCTAAGCAGTGTTCAGCCAATTACGCTATCCTCAGCTACGATCTCTTTTTTCACCTGAAGTTGTTCGGCCTTTTCCAAAGGCTCAAATAAAGACAAGAGATTCAAGAACTGAAAAGTCGACTATTTATACAGACACTCCTGAAGAAGATGCAGTCAGACAGGAATATGAAGAAAAAGAAAAATGGTTGAAGATTATGCAGGTGAGGAAAAATCTCACGGAACTAAAAGAAAAAACCAATGGAAAAGGAAAAAACAAAGTCACGAAAAAGAAGATGTCACCACCATCATCGGATGAAGAAGAGTATTTCTCTCTGATTTGTGTAGGTGCATATTCTGAAAGTAGGCCTGGCGAAAAAGGGGTCAAATGCCAAGGAAAATGTGAACTTTGGTCCCACTTAGAGAGCGTAGGTTGTAGTCGCCATTAGATTTGTCATAACTGTGATGAGTCTGACTAGATGTATATTTAATTTGATTTTCCTCTTGAAGATGATCACTTGGTTATCGAAACACGTGTCGAGGTGTTAAAACAACGGTTTGGCGTTGGGTTAAAAGTCCAGTAATATTATTCCAAAATTTCACCACAATGTTCAATTTTTCCTCATGGTTACTTAAAAAAATCAAAGTTCAAGGTGACAGGTAGTTCAATAACTATTTCTTCATTTACGACTACGTCGCACATCACCAGCCTGGGATGATCGGCCAGTAATGAGAAAGCATTCCTTCCTGAGACTCCGTTGTTCGGAAAACCGTAATAAACCAATTTCGTGGCAGATCTTTATGGTTATATAATAAAAATGAATATTGAACATTATTAAAATGAGGCCGGCGAGCGATAGCCGGAGTATATCATTAAAACACCAACGTGTATCCGATCTTTTTAGTGAATGGATCCTGCAATCGTGCCACGAACTGGACCACCCGAGCGCCCTGTGTAATTAAAACTCGATACTGTATTTACGGGCCGACTTGCTCGTATATAATCAGTATGTAAATCGTGGCCACGAAACGGCCGTATTTATTAATCCAATATTGACGTTATATTTAAATTATACACCAGTCTAGTATTGTACAAAGACTGGGTTATTATTATACCTTGGCTAATTATTGACCGTATAGCCATATACAGATGTGGATAATCTCTTTACGCAGAACACTAACTGTAATATGAATGCATATTCTTAATTAGATTCTCTATATTTATGATCGAATTGCTCTTGATATATTGACTCGCGTTGGTCGGCCATTTCCTCTTTTATCTTTCCTTTCCATCGATCCAAGATTGGAATAATTACTTTCAAGAAGTATATTCCATTCCTTCCATTCACGGAGTAGATATTATTGAGTTCTCTGAAAAGTAACACGCAAGTTCAAAACTTCTTTTATGTTCTGAGATTCTCGTTTTAAAACTTCGTGAAGTCCGTCCTACATTCACTTTTGGGCCTGATGCACTTGTTAGCTTGTAGACACCTCTTTATTCAATATAAACGGTTTCCTTTATTGACATGTCTATGAAGGAAACCGTATGAACATCTGGGAAAACCTCAACATCCATAAATTCAGAAGTCATAATCCACTTATCGAGAAACAAATACAAATCAAAACATAACAAGACCTAACATTCAATATACTCCACGAAACAATACACATTCCTTGAAACAAATGAACCTAGAGAAACACCAACACAAAAGATATTATCTGATCTAACTCAAGTACAGGCAAATTAATGAGACATCCGGATGAAAGGAGAGAATAAATACCTGCTCAAGCCCTAATTGATGAACCATCATCAGCTATAACAAATTTAAGGCGATTTAACCGTATAAAAGAACAAACAAGAAGATAAAACGTTCAGTTTGGGTAGAGCCATGAAGATGATATCGAAAGCGCTCGCATATAATAACTAGAGCTTATTAAAGCTTCAAAGCCTTTTGTGAACAAGTGGTAATATTGAAACATTGAAAATAAAGGAGGAAAACAACAATCAAATATATACATATATATATATTTTTTCCAATATATATTTTTTTCCAAATATTTATAGATATTTCATATTTCATGAACTGTTAAAAATTTCGCAATGGAAATAGATTCATGGCCTCCTTATCATAAGAGCATCTTTTTCATATAAAACAACGAAATTTGTTCGGTCCATAGAAAGAAACTACCAAAATGTTCTATGTGTTACAATTGAATCAGGTATTGAACCTCTAAAACCACCAAAATATTCTATGTGCTACAATTAAATATGTTATTGAACCTATAAAACCACCAAAATATTCTATGTGTTAAAATTAAATCAGGTATTGAACCTCTAAAACCATCAAAATGTTCTCATTGTTACAATTAAATCAGGTATTGAACCTCTAAAACCACAAAAATGTTCTACGTGATACAATTAAATATGGTATTGAACCTATAAAACCACCAAAATAGTCTATGTGTTGAAATTAAATCAGGTATTGAACCTCTAAAACCACCAAAATGTTCGAACTGTTACATTTAAATCAGGTATTGAACCTCTAAAACCACCAAAATGTTCTATGTGTTACAATAAAATCGGGTTTTGAACCTCTAAAACCCGCAAATTGTTCTATGTGTTACAGTTTAATCTGTATTGTCACACCGTTGGTTCAATATATCATTTTGAATTTTTTCCACTTTGTGACACTTTTCTGAAAACATATTTTCAATAAGTTGCAGGCTCTTTTTCATTATCTTTCAGAAATTCATTCGTTGACTGTTCAACACGTGTAGTTTCTATGGACAAATAACAAACAGTTACATCAACAATTACATACTGTCAATTGAAGCTCCATCATTGCGCATTTGGAGAGTATTGAGAATAAATGAACTGTGGGTCAAAGAAAATCCACACGCAACAAAACAACTCATCACCAAAAGACTTTTGAAGTCAATGTTTGGCAGGCATTGTGAATAATATAATGACAGAAATAGTCTTTCTTTCGAATAATTTGAATGGTGCAAATTACCCAGAGTTCTTACTCAATGACTGACCAGAATACTTGGAAAAGGAAAATTTAGAAATAAGTCAAAATATGTGTTGTTTACAAGATGGAGTTTCAGCAATGTTGGGTCGGAAGGAGCCCTGATGCATCTATTTCTTGGCCAGAGAGAAGTCCAGATCTTAACCCTATTGACTTTTTCTTCTGAAGTTTCATGAAAGAGGACGTGTTTTCTGTTGAAAATATCGGCGAACAACAACTAAGGCATCGAATCATTGAAAGTGCAAATCGATTTCGTCAGAAGCTTATGATTTTTCAAGAAATTCGGTTTTTCTTTTAAAAACTTCTCTTCTACTAACACTCTACATCCTATTCCTAGTTAATGTTAGTGTTAGTGTCCATCTAGCATCTGCAATAACTTATACCACTTTTATGTTTTGGGTAATTTTTTTTTCATTTATATTCCCATTTCTTATTATCACATTTTACACATCTGGTCATTTTTTTATTGTGGTAAACAACTGTTTTCAGCATATTTTAATATTTATATGTATGTGTATATGGACGTATGGGTATTTTTATAGGTTTTAAATTATATACAATTAAATTTTATACCTTTATAGTTTTTATCTTATTCACACACGCTTTGTCAATAAGATTCAGTCTTCTGACAATAAAGCTTATTTATTATTAAATATCATTATTATTATCAAAGAGTTCTTGAAGGATATTGGAAAAGAGCCCACATCTCGATTAAAACTGACGTTTTAAAAAAGTGCTAATGGTGTAACCAATATATAAGTTTGGGTTCAACACCCCCCTAAAATTTTTTTTGGGCTGAACAGATTTCGTAAAAAAATGTTCTCAATATAAGAAAACGATGGATCTATTTTCATTACGAAATATTCAACGGTTCCTGAAATAATGAAAAAAAATTATTTTCATTTTGTTCTTTTCAAGGGCTGTGCATAGAGGTAAGTTATATGAAATCGAGTTATTTCTGACTCTAGAATATGTGTTCAATTTATGGCCTAGCTTTTTGTTACACCATATATAGAGATAAAACTTTATTTCACAATTTTTTCACCTATTATATCCATCTTAAAGTTTCATCATCAAAAACCCACTTGGTACGGTCCTGACCAAAATGAACTTGAAGACTCTCAGTCATTCAATTGTGGAGAGTAAGTACACTGAATTGATTTTGAACCGATAAAGCGGCAAGTTTTCAGTACTCATTTTTATTTCAGAGCGAGTACATTTCGAGTTCTGCAATTATAAAAGGCCGATGGACATCTTATACGACAAAAAACCAAACCAGATCATAAAAATTTCCTGAAAAAAATAAACGTGAGCATTGACGGTGAACGACAAACGAGGTGATTGGTTTTTTGGACAAATAAAAAATTGTAACAACGTCGATGATTCGTGCATTCTTCACAATCAATGAGGATGTTGTCCAGGAAATGATAAATTTGTGGAATTGAAGTGATGTCAATGCAGAATATAACAATTAAAAAATTAAAAAGATGACCGTTTGGCGGGAATTGGTCGTTTTTCCCTTGACTGGAGGTTTCCATATGTTACGTATCTCTAAGCTAGCTTGACTAAATGCGTTGTTGGACAACATATACGCGGCATCTTTGAATTTTCTCCTGAACCAGTGTTCCTCTTTGTGGATGATTGCACTTGATGTTATGTTGATGAGTCCAAACATGTTCTGCTATTCCGAATTTGCTGGTTTCTCCTCGCTGTGTGTGTTTCTTGTGCTCAGCAATGCGAACTTTCAATGGTCTCTCAGTTTCACCGATGTATGATTCTCCGCACTTGCAGGGTACCCGGTAAATGCAATTCTTGGAATCGCAGTCCACGTTTGGTGGGCCTTGTTTTTGTAAGGTTATGACGGATATTGTTTCCAGATCTGAAGCAGGTCCTGATGTTGTACTTGGACCCAATCCTTCTTATCCTTTCCGATAATCCTCTGATGTAAGGAAGTACAAGTACTTGTTGAGGCGGCTGCTCTTCCTTGTGGATTTTTTGCTGTCTTCTAGCTGAGGCCTGTTCTACCATCACTCTGGAGTAACCATTTCGTTGTAGGTCATTTTTGATAATGCCTAGTTTCTTTTCGAGACCTTCCTTTGTATTAAAGAGTCCAAAAGCATGGTCTAGTGGAGTCTAGTGGATTCTTCTCTTAGTCGATTGATGGTGGTTGGATTTCTGGTTCAGATACTGTCCTGTGTGAGTGGGTTTTCGATATACAGATGTTTCTCATTTAATGTCGGTCCTCTTTATCAATACGTCTAAGAGAGGCAATTCGTTGTAGACTTCCTTCTCCATTGTGAAAGTGATGGAAGGACTTACGTTGTTGATGTGCTTCAGGAAAGTCTCTAGTTCTGCATTCCCATGGTTCCATATTATGAAGGTGTCGTCTACGTATCTCAACCAGACTCGTGGCTTCTTGTGGGCTTCTTCAATGGCCAGAGTTTTAAACCACTCCATATATATATTGGCTATAACAGGTGAAAGTGGCGATCCTATTGGCAGTCCCTCATCCTGCGTAAAGAATACGTCCTTCAGTTGGAAGTAGCAGTTTCGTACACAGCATTCTAGTAATTCCATGATTACTTGTATCGGTAAGTTTGTTCTCTCTTTCAGGTCCCCATCTTTGGATAGCTTCTTCTGTATGATTTGAAGTGCTTCTTCGACAGGAACGTTGGTGTAGAGGCTTTCCACGTCGAAACTGATCAGTTGATCCTGCTCTTTTACTTCGATTTCCCCTAGTAGTTCAACGAAATGCCTTGAATGTTTCACAAAAGATGATGTTTTCCCTGCAGTGGTTTAATTATTGGTAGTAAAAATTTGGACAATTTCTGAGTGGCTGAAACTCTGGAGCTAATGATCGGTCTGAGCGAAACATCCTTTTTGTGGATTTTGGGTAGTCCATGCAGGTGAGTGGGCTCACTGTGGTGCGGTGTTAGCAATGATCTCTCTTTTTTAGTAAAATAGACTTCGTGTTTTTTCAAAGTCTGGTACAGCTTCCTTTCAATTGATGCAGTAGTGTCTCTTACGATCTTCGTGTATTTTCCTTTCTGAAACACCTCTTCGATCTTCTATTCGTAGAGATCAGTGTCCATCACAACAGTAGCGTTCCCCTTATCTGCAGGTAAGATCTTGATGGTGTTGTCTCTCCGTAGCCCGTTCAGTGCTCTTCGTTCTTCATTGCTGATGTTAGAAGTTGGAACTGGTTGTCGATCTAGCTGTTCTCTGATTTTCCATCTGAATTCTTCTGCCTCGATCTGATCAATAAGGGAACTGATAGATTCTACTGCAGTTATTATTTCCAAAGTGGGCACAAGTGTTGGTGCAATGGCGAAGTTTAGACCTTTCCTCAACAAAGGTTTCTCTATATCCGTGAGCGGGCGGGAACTCATGTTGATGACATTGGTGGCTTCATAGTTGTCCTGTTCTTGTTTTGCATTTGGACATTGTTTCCCTACTAACTATCCCCACTTCCTGTTGCGGGTATTCTCCATGTCTTGTCGGATTTTCAAGCACGTGCTTTCAATCTTGGCAAAGATTGGTCCATGATCCTTTTCTAAGGTGTCTCTTCTTATTTCTTCAAAACGTTCTATGGCATCCTGCACCAGAGTTGACCTCTTCCAACGGTGGTAATTAATTTGAGACCTTATTAGTGCTCGGCTGGCGCGTTCCAATATGTGTTTGGCTCTCTCTCCTGGGATTGGCGATTTCAGCAAAGAACCTTTAGGTATGATGTTGTTGTCTCTAGTTCTGCACAAGAAGCTGAGGTGAGTTTCCTCTTTGGTAAGTTTGACCATAGTCTTTTCATATCCTCGGAATAATTCGCTGGTGTGAACGTGTAAAGTTCATTTCTTTAAAAAGTTCAGTGATGAATAGGCCAAGAGCTCTCCATACCCCTCCGATCCCACGAAATCCTGCAACGCCACCCCTGATCGGGATGTCACCAGAACCTCCGCAGGAGTCTTTTCCGTCAGATTCCGTCAGCTGTCTCTCTCCGACTCATTGTTGCGGCACAATTGAAAAAGTGTCTCGCGAATGCGTACATACATATAAATTATTTAAATGTTGGTAGATATGTATGCAAGTCGTTCAAAGAAGACCGCCGGTCCACAAAAACTTGCATGCTCTCACCGCTATAATTTGCAATCGTCTGCCCATTGTGGACTTTTCATAACGATTTTTTTCTGACGGCATTCTTGGCAGAACTGAATAACAAACAAAATAGCGGATTCGTCGAAAATTCGCAACGGGCCTATATCGATGAATTGAGGGGTATTTTCTTGTGGATTGGACACGCTCTAAGGATGTTTGGGATTGATGAACATTACAGAAGAAATTGGTGTAATGAAATCCACTGAAATGAATTCAATGTACCACCTTCTTGAGACGAACTGAAATCTACAAACGATTTGTTCCATTACCATATCATAAAATGTAAAACTTTCAAAACAAGCTTTTATTTAAGTGCCCTAAAAAGATCAAAATTAAATTTTAAATCACATTAACCACATTCATT